>JALIZH010032945.1:567500-670000 GCA_030522465.1 Rhipicephalus appendiculatus | reverse complement strand
AATTGTATCGCGATACGATACAAGATACTCGAGCAAGAAGTATTTGAGATACAGATACAAGATACTTCCGGAAAAATTGTATCAGATACGATACTTGCGAATTGTATCTTAAGATACTTCGATACATTTGCAAATTACCTGTGATGGATCTATATAATGAAGCAGCAAGGCCCTATGTGCAAATGTGTTTACTTGAAAATTTCTTAACTGCGACTAGCTTAGTTTACTAAGGAAAGCACTTGGGCTAACAGTCAAATTATAATTCAAAGAACTTCTCGAATAATTCAGCAGGAAGAACAAAGACACAGCACGTCAAAATATTTCCTGTTACGTAAATATTTGTTATACTGCATCTGACATCGGCACCGATAGTTAGATGGTTGTTAGAACCTCCTTGGCATGTAAGTCAATCGCATAGTGTGCGTGCCATGCTTACATGCCTATGGTCTTTCAAATCGCTGATGTGCGAAAACCGTGGGACGTAAATCAGCCCCATTCCTTCATTCTTGAGGCTTGGCAACGAAGCACCACGCAAGACGAACTTCGATAATGAAACTATAGCGTCATCAGAATTTGAGTGAAAGATGCCGCGCGCATTAGAATACGCAGCACAGTGCCGTGGCTACGAACAAGTGTCATGGTACCGACACAAATAAAAAAGGAAGAAAACATCGATAACAAAAAAGGTAGGCCGCGCGTAGACGTTCTCGCGCTTATTTTTGTTGAGATCAATGTCTCGAGCACCATCCCGTGACTCTGTTCCATCAATAGGGACGCGTAAAGCTCATCATCTGTGCTCGCTGGAGCGCTCTGGCGGTAGTATACAAGAATGTCACTGTCGTTAGTTTTATGCAGGTGGTTTAGTGGCAGCAATATCAGCCTGAGAACCGGAATTCAGGTCGACGCTTATTGCTTCGTAGGGTGGTGTTTCTACAGCAGTATCTTGTATCTTAAGATATACGATACATTATTAAATGTATCGGAAATACAGATACAGATACTCGTTTGGCAAGACGTATCGCGATACAGATACAAGATACCCAAAGTGTATCTAAGATAGTATCGAAGATACATGTATCTTCGATACTGCCCAGCACTGGCTACGGCGCACTTGTCAACCTTAGGCCTATTGTATCCTATATACTGTAGCAGATAATTTTCACTTTCCATCATTTTCGCCCATCGTAACTGTCCTTAACGTCGCCGCAATGTCGTGATTATCTTAATCGGCTGCGTTACAAAAATACGAAATGAAATGAATTTTTACAAAACAAGACAGCTAGTTGACATCTACTGTAATGATCGAAGTGCTCCTCGCAGTACGCCATATTTTGTTTTTGTTTTTTTCTCGCGTTGTATTGTCGTGCAACAACATTGTATGCTCGGCTCTGCTGCCTGATAACTCGTGCTGGCGGCATCGCACGCGCCCGCAGCTATCTCTAGAGGATGCCAGAGGCGCGCAAAAGTTGGAGATGAGTAAAGCCGCGAGACACCGCCGCCGGCAACACTGTCTCGCTTAGGCGGAGAATGGCTGACGCGCTGTCAGTCCTTCTACACCTCGGCTGTGCAGCGAAACGAAAGGGAAACCCCGCGTGGCCCGAGTTCTGGGGGGGCTTTTATCCTCGTAATCCCACTCTGCCGTCGGTCGTTTCGCGCCCGTCATCCGAAACGAGCTGTCCCCTGCGAGGCGTCCGGGAGGTCGCTCCTCGTCCGACTACTGGACCGGGAGGCCGCGCATAGTCGCGTCGCGGCACGCGCTCCCAGTGGCGGTAATGAGCTCAGCGGCATTCCGCGGACCTGTATCTGTCCGTTTGACGCCATTTGCATGCACAGCCGAAAGACGTGCCCGTGAGCGGTGCTTGGCGGCGTAGTGTCGGCTGTAGCTAATTATGCGCATGGCATTCGGTCTCCAACGCGGCTGTCTGATTGAGCGCGCGGGTTCTCGCTCCAGGCCGCGCATCGTCGCCGTGTGGCGCATCGAGCGCCGAGAGCGGAGCCGTCGCGTTTCCGGTGCCTTATCGCGCGGGCGACGCGCGCGCCCGCCCGTCCGCTGGCGCCGTGTGGGCGAGTCGCTATATACGACAGTCCGCACTGGTCACCTGGGGGGTAATTACCAGCTGTGACGTCACTATAGCGCCGTCTGTGAGCCGACGATAAGAGACGCACAGCGAACGCAGTTTATTTTGCTTTCACTCCCAGCGTGTCGCGCGCCGTTTTCATCGTTTCTCTTTCACGACTCCTGCCCGTATGTATGTGTGTGACCGCCGTCACGCCGCTCTGTTTCGATCTTGGGTATACTGTGGTTCTCGCTTTTATTTCCATTTCCGCACGTTCGCAGCGAGCGCCTGGTTTTTTTTTTTCCCCTTTCTTTATTGTTTATTGTGCCCCGCCACACACACACACACACCCTTAGGGAATAAGAGACTCATTCTAGTTTTTCCGCTCTTTCAGCATTATTGCCTCTTTCTGCGACCTGGCTGAGTTCGGTAGTATTTTTTTCCGATTTGCGCGCCGAGTTTGGCTAGATCTCCTACCATTTCGAAATGCTCTTTGTGAAGCATTTTATCTTTTCTTCACTCTCATATGTACGCGTACTTTTGATAAGTGCACGTATGACGGCGGTTCCGATTGAAGTGCGATCATCTGCTTACTTGGTATTTGCAGTCGCATTGAAAGCCTTGAGACCACAACAGCCTCAGGTGTCGATATGGTTTGAAGAAGAAGGTGTTACAGATGAACCTTGAGGCCAAAGTTCAAACCTTGAGAAAACGGAGATAATTAAAAACACAAACACTCTCAGCAACAAAATAAAGCTCACTTGCTGTATTGACTTTCCCGAAGACTAGATGATATTGCGATGAAAACGTGACGCACAGTAAGCAAAGAAAGGTTTAGGCGCTCAATGCGTGCAAAAATGAAGTTTGCTTGGCCAGGAACGTTGTGGATGTCACGGACTCACGGTTCCCGCCGTGAAACGTGACCTCTAAGAGTTGGAACATTTCCCTTTTTCTTTTAATAACAATTACAAGCTCTGCCTCATCACGCGCTATTTAATGAAGGATATCTTTGCGCATGGTTCGTCTAAGGTTGCAGCCCGCTCCGAGAATTACTGATTTGCTACTTACATTGGAAGTGGCGCTACCTTGGTGCATTCCGAAAAGTTACACGGCTAATTTCCTTACAATACGCCAGCTGACGCATATGAGAGCCCACTGGTGTAGCCAGGGGATGTGAGGAAGGTCAAACTCCATTTCTCCGAATTTTTGCAAATTTTGCATCTTTGTATATATATATATATATATATATATATATATATATATATATATATATATATATATATATATATATATATATATATATATATATAGTGCCCTACCTATCTATAGTCTGAGTTTAAAAAATATGTCGACGCTCCCTATGATGACGCGACCAAATGCCTGTTGACGACTATTGCATATTGTCAGTCACACAATTTTTTGTTTGCCGCTGAATTGCCCAATTAGGCATCTTTAATTAACTAGCTTTTGAAGCAACGAAGGCTGGCCAAAATGTTCCGATGAGAAAGTTTTAGATCGGTTTGCAAAACGTCTGATTGTACAGTTTTCAACTTTATATCCGCTAAGTATTAGTGTTTTTCTGCTTACTACAGGTGCCCACTAAATAAAAAAAAAATGCCACGTGACATGCCCGCTTGCGCGCCTATGCGCGCCGTGATTGCAGTTCTTCCTGACGTTCTCCCTGCATGTTTCGTGCTCCCTTACGCACTAACATGCATAACATGTGAAGTCATTTGCAAAATGTAGTCCAACGTGCCAAATGCAGTCATTTCTGGCCAGGGCCGATGCTCGTTCGGTAGCAGCTGCAGGGGCCAGTCATTTTGAAGCGGCATCTACGGTTTCCCTGGTTATCGCTAATGGTACTGCTTTGTATACGCCGAGGTGAATATCGACTTTTTGCAGGTGCACCGTGAACATGTGAAGATTTAAAGGCACAACAACTTTTTTCTTAACACTCAGCTTCACTTTCTTTTCTTTCTTTCTTTCTTTCTTTCTTTCTTTCTTTCTTTCTTTCTTTCTTTCTTTCTTTCTTTCTTTCTTTCTTTCTTTCTTTCTTTCTTTCTTTCTTTCTTTCTTTCTTTCTTTCTTTCTTTCTTTCTTTCTTTCTTTCTTTCTTTCCTTCGTCATCTGTTCCAAAGTGGTAACTGTTTTTCAAACACTACGCCTGCGAGAATAGGAGCGAAACGCACGTTAAGCCCAGCAGTTGTGGCAAAACGTTTCGCTACATTCCGTCCGCTGCGTTAAACCCCGCCGGTGTAAACATGCTTCCCCGAAAAAGACAGCGTTAATTTCTTGAAAGCAGGTGAAAATCGATTTCGCTTACCACGGGTATATACGAGCCGAACAGGCTACATCTCGGCTATATAGATAGCCTGCTCTCTGGCAATGAAACATTTATGTTAGCATACGACTTGAAACATTGAGCCACCTGCTAACAAAATTTTGTGGCCTCTTTTTTCGTGCCAGCTTTTTTTTAACCCTCATTGGACCTAGTATCATATAGAACAAAGAGGGTACGAACAGATGTGTTATTATGCAGTTGTTCCATGTGTCCAAATACTTGGAAAAGCTCGGAATCCTGCTGCACATAACCTAAAATTGCTTCTAATTTGTGAAGAATGGGAGAAGTGAAGGCTTCGTTAAGGTGATCGATTAAAAGAGCCGTCAGCCATTAACGGTCGCCGAAGAAACAAGGCGCGAACGGGACTCCTCGTGTGCTCAGTGGAAAAAATTGCACTTTGTGAAATGTTTAGGGTCAAGAAAAAAGAACATACTAGAAATGGCGAACGCAAGACAAGCTATCGGCAATGTGACACAAAGCGGCTGTAAAAATTGAGAATTGATTTCCAATCGATCCCTATGCGTCTCTCGCTGCGCCTGCAGGGGCCCGGCTACGGTGCGCCGGCCGGGGATGGATTTTCTCGGTTAGTCAATCGCACATGCGCTAAGCATGTAGCGTACATTTGAAAGACGGAAACTGCAGCGCTAAGGCGTTAATAAACAACATCGTGCGTTAGATGGTACAGCAACACCTCGGCATTGATTAAACTGTCTCAACCGAACAACTGAAATAGTCCTTGTATAGACGCGTATTAAGAATGTCAGCTATTATGCCGCTTTCTTTTTCTTCTTGTACGTGATGTTCATGAAGTGCTGCAGTCCGAAAGCGAGCGTATTGATATATTCGGTAGGTTAGTTGTTACAGTTAGCACTGTCGGCACGTGAATGCAAGTACACTGTGATTATGTAGAGTACACACGCCCAGTTTACTTTCTCTTTCTTTCTTCTCTCTGTCATGTATTTCGAGTTTCTCGTGTAGTCTTCTTTTCCACTAAGTGCAATGCACTTATTGACCGAAGGCGAACGGCGTCCATCGGTGGTCACGCAGTTCCAAGCGAAACAGTCTCTGAACTCCATTCCATCATCCCATCATCAACCATCAACTGTCCCATCATCAGAAAGTTTCTACACACACGCTGTATATGCTCCCTTAGGGAGCATATACAGCGACACTAGCAGCCAATAGGAAGACGCCGGCTGGCCGAGGGTTTTTCCCGCGATGTACGCCGCTGAGGAGGCGCGCATGAAAGACAGCACGCGCTCGCCCGAGAATGGCAGTGCCGACGAAGAGCGGATCCTGCCGTCAGGGCTAAGCGAGCAGAGGAAGAACGGCTACGTCGATCGCTCAACCCTACTGTAGGAAAACAGGACACAGCAGCCAAACGGCAACAGCGTAAGGAAAATCCCTAGGTGACAGCCAGAGAAACACAAGCGAAACGCCGGTATCGAGCCGATCCCGAGGTGCGGGCGCAAAAAGTGCTGAGAAAAGAGAACACGGAGAGAGGGCGCGCGTTGCACTTCCCCAGCATTCACTTAGAGTGGAGCTGCCTTAATTTTTCCTGCATAACTGTATTATGTGTTGCAAAATACATCATGCAAGCCGCTTCGGTGGCGCACGAGTTTTCACTCTGTGATGTGTGCAGGCTCTGTGTACACGTTGGGGCGTATGATCGGTAGGTGTCATTGTTTAGTTTTGAAGCTAAGTTTTCTTTGTCATCCCTCCCGCGCTGCCGTGACTGCTATTGCTACTCGCTACTGGCTGATGTCACTTCTTTGTGCGAGTCTCGGTATGTTGGACAGATGTTTTTTATTTAGAATGCTACGTCGGCGGCAAATGCATGCACCGGATGGTCTTCTTTGTATCTAGTATAACTTCCTGTGCACTAAGTGACAACATAGTGCCGCTAAGCACATATCTGTGAATAATAATAATAATAATAATAATAATAATAATAATAATAATAATAATAATAATAATAATAATAATAATAATAATAATAATCCTAGAAATAAACAAAGTATAATAATACTAATAGTTCCTCAAAAAAATGTGGCCACGCAATATGTGCTTATCGGCACATATAGGCAAATCCAGCCCATCCTTATTCGTGTGTGGATTTTCTTTGTATGACGAGGCTCCTCTGTTGGCTACTGACCTAAATGTACATACTCTTCTGGGATTCTTGGGTCCGATTGCCAATCGTGAACTCTTGTTATCTCGCTGGGCCACCGAGCATAGTCTTCGTATTCTGCATATTTATCTTCAATGTTACTTTAACACTTTCTCAGTTTATGTCTTCAAAAACTCACAGGAGGGTCCCTTATGCATTCACCTAAGAGTACTCGAACGCGGAAGCCATCTTCTTTCTCTTCTCAGTCGAAGTGTCGATCCTGCTCCGCCACCCTCTGAAAGCTTTCTGAACCTTACGTCGTTTTGCACAGCCTCCGTGATCGGTCCACCTTTGACCAAGCAAGAATGTCATGTGAAGACGTCACAATGACGTCATGATGACGTCGCAAATTTTGGGGATCTGGGACGTCATATGGGGAAGTCGTCGCGTGATGATGATTTTTTGCATCACTCGTGTTGACGCCGCCAACTCGGGACGCCGATGTCGCCTGCAAACCTTAAGTTGAGGTCCGTGTGTGGAGCGTTCCCAGGTTCAGTTTTGAGTGGCGTCGAGATTCTTAGCACCCTCCGCTGCATTACAAGTTCAACCGCCTCTTGGTCGAATGCTCCATGGCCGTTGGAGTCCAGGGTTAGATTGTAAGCATCGTGTTGAAGGTTATGGCGAAGTGCTTCACCAGGGAGGCCAATTTGCTTTTAGGTGAAGGTGTGGCCGTGAGGGAGCGAACGTCTGTGCACGCGAAAGTGGCCATTGTAAACCCTCCTAGGGCGCCTACTCCAAGTGCAGTTGCGACGACACACTACGCCATAATTCACCATTTTGCGAAGTAGACAAGCACCCACTACACATCTGCAAGATATACGTGCTCCTACGTAGCAGCACACCTTATTGATGATGTTGCTGCTAATGATGAGGTTAATTAATTATGGTTGAGCTTTTTGTAAGTGATGGACTGTTTTAAAACCACCCACCCACTCTGAACGCAATTGACGGGTGCGACGTCTGGGGCGATTCTACGCTTCCGCCAGGCAATACGTCAGTTACTGCGACTCCTCGCCAGACATGGAACTTGCATAAGGGTCAGTTTCCGAGGCATCTTCACGCACTGGCGGGTCTCTGTTAGAATACTTGAATGTCATGCAGAATGCGTGAGTTCGATTCCGGCTGGAATCCTGACTGCTATTCCTTGCATGCCTCGAGAGTTGTCGTTCACGGAAAACGCCGCCTAAGCCGACACAGACACCACATTTTCTGCAACACGGGCTCTTTAACGCTGTCGCGTTAAGAAATGAGAGCCACGCAGTGCAGTTGCGTACATTTTTTCTGACGATATTCCTACCAGTACACAACGGCGCATCTGAGAACGAATCGCGTTGCGCCCGTAATCGGTGACCGCATTTGGGCATAAGCTTTCCTCCGCCTGGAGCGGTCCGTGTTTCTGCCGGAATGCTGGCAGACGCATCGCTGCCTTCGGCGCTCCACGTATGCGGCGCTTCCAGTTCCGCGAGAAATCTAATCGAACGGCCGGGATATTGACGTGGACGTAAGCGGCTTGAGGCCCAGCTGCGACCACGGCCCGCTTGTTCAGACGCGACTAAGACCGATAATTAGATGGTGAGCGCGCAGTTAATAAGCGGCTGCTGTACGTTTCACTCATCGATCGGCGCAGAATCTTTCGAGGACGCCCGGGGGGCAGTGGAGCGCGCGCTTTGTCGTACTTTCGGACATGGCGACACAACAGCGTCCGCACACCGTGTTCTAGGCCCGTCTGTGTACACTGCAGTTTGCCTTGTGAATTACCGCAGTCGCGACGTTAGGCCGATTGTCCGCTGTGTCGCACTCTTAAGGGCGCCAAAACCCGGGCTACGATTCCGCTCATCGGGTCTTTTAAAAGTATGTTTAGCTTTGAAGCGTGTCTTGAGTCTACCATTGGCTATTTAAAGCACAGAAATCCTGTACGTATTCTTTTGCTCTGGCATAACTTGTTTGAATATTTGCTCTTTTGTGATTTGTTGGCTAGAAAACTGCTGTCGTCCGAGCATAAGCCGGCAAACTCACTCATGAGGCGGCTCACAGAGATTTACTCAGTCTCAGATCGGGCCGTGAGTCTGAGTCTGAGGGAGTCCAGGTGAGTAATATTTTGGTGAGTAATATTTTGGTGAGTTTTGAGCCCGAGTCGGGGTTGACAAAAATTTTAGTGAATCTTAGTCCGAGTGAGCCCTAAGCGCAAAAAACGTATATTTCTGGAGTGAGTCTGAGTGAGCTCCACTTTTTTTTGCCGACCTGTGCGTCTGAGTTCGGTATTTTACACATTAGGGAATTCAGCCAACTGTAAAGGAACAGCGTCGTCGTCTGTGTGCTATTCTCTGAGCTATCTTGTCTTCATTTTGCCTTGCTTATCACTCGTGCGGAAAGCACAATTGGCGATGCGAAACTCGGTCGTCTAGAGGCTCCCCACAAACAGGGGGAGGCCTGTGCTTTCAGCCAGCTGAACTCGCCAAAAAATTGCTGAGTACCGACAGCGCAGAGGACGAGCATTTTCAATTTACCTAGGACAAACCGAGAAAGTAGAAATGTCAAGCAGTCCGCCGCGGTGGTATAGCGGTTAGGGTGCTCGGCTGCTGACCCGAAAGTCGCGGGTTCGATCCCGGCCGCGGCGGTCGCATTTCGATGGAGGCGAAATGGTTAGAGGCCCGTGTACTGTGCGATGTCAGTGCACGTTAAAGAACACCAGATGGTCGAAATTTCCGGAGCCCTCCACTACGGCGTCTCTCATAATCATATGGTGGTTTTGGGACGTTAAACCCCACATATTATTATTATTATTAGAAATGTCAAGCATAAGAGAGAAAAAAAGAAAACACGAAGCAAGGCGCCCAATGTACAAGGATACGAGTTAAGTAGGAGGAGGAAGAGGAATGAAAGAAATGAAAGACAGGGAGGTCAACCAGACGCGCGTCCGGTTTGCTACCCTGTACTGGGGGGAAGGGACGAAGGGAGTAAAAGAAAGAAAGAGAAGAGAGGGAAGAGAGCACCATCAGGGCACCTGTGCGCCTGTCCATTGCACGCCTACAAGCGGTCGCTTAAGCCTGGTCGATTTTAAAAAACATAGCAATGCTCGCGTCGCTTTGCTGGCCTGCGACGCGTGGAGCCACGATCCGAGGATCTTCTTCGGAAAAAGGTGCCGCCTGTGGTTAGGAGTAGCTTTCACGAAGGCGTACTCTTTTCGCATAGGAATGGCAGATACCTCCAGATGTGACTCGTGTGATAGTGAAGAAACATCTACTGTGTTCCTGTGATAGTTTTGTGAGCGAACGCAACGTTCTACGCGCTACGCTAAACAAGCTAGACGATACGAGTTAAGTAGCTTCCTGGGCGAGTATGGATGGCTATGAGGGTTGCCACTGAACAGAACGGTAAGAGAAAGCTCGAAGTTTCTGTTTTATTTTCGCTTTTTTTTTTTCCCTGGACTTCGTCTTGACAGTTAGTGTTCTCTCTTCTCTCGTCTTAGGAATGCAGCCCATGTGTAGTTTGCGTTGCCGTTCCGGATTACCTTCTATATTCTAAGTGATCTCCATTGTAAACATGCGACTTTCTGCGGGCGCGCGAGTGTGTGTTTGAGATGAGCTTTTTTTAATTACTTTTTTTTTTGCTCGTACTCTTAGCATGTAAAGATTGAATCTCGCTTTTTTTCATTCTTTTTTCATTCTTCTTTCTTTTTTTTTTTTGTCTTCCGTCACTACTCATGAATTTCGAATAATGCACTAGTGGCCGCATTCAAAAAAAGTTTTCGTCGTAAGTCCTCTTTGCCATTGCCTGGCTGCCTTGTATAAAAAAAAATGGCGAACCTTGCACTAAGCCGCGCAAAGCTTGAAACAGCGACACTGGACGATTCTGAAGACTAATCTGATTGCTTCTATGTTGTTTCTAGGCCTTAGCTATAGGTGATGCAGGTTCTTTCTAAGTTGCTTCTAGGTCGTTGCTAGGCTTTAGCTACCCGATGCTAGGCTGTTTCTACGTCGATTCTCAGCGAAGAGAGGTTCGAGTTAAACTAGACAGTTACAGACACGACACGGGTGTCCAAACTCCAGAGGCAGAAACTCGCGCAGAAACCAAGTGTTCGCATCTCTTATAGATCTACGGGCACGTCGTCATTGGCCCTTGTTCACTGAGGTACACCGATACCAATGTCGCAGCTTTCTGAAGCCTTGCGCGTACCTGAGGCCGTGTCACGCCAGACGCCCAGACGCAGATGTCATCAGCATACATTGATAACTTGACCACACTCGGTAATCGTTCCACCAGGCCAATGAAGATATCGCCAGCGAAATGCGCATTGATTGCTTTTAGCCGAAAGCCAATGAGACCATACCCTATATCTATCGACGGCCAAGTCATACCTTATGTCAGGACGCACAGATTTCTTGGCGTAATCATCGATAGGGACCTCTGCTGGAGTCCTCACGTGGCATACTTGAAGAAGCGCCTGACAGACATTGCAAACTTATTCAAGTATTTTGGAGGGAAAACATGGGGGACCTCAGTACATGCAATGATGCAACTATACGAGACGCTTTTTCTCGGTTATTTGTGATACAGCTTGCCTGTGCTGACCAATACCTGCAGGACCAACATTCGTACACTCGAAAGCGTTCAGGCTATGGCTCTCAGAGTTTCTCTGGGGCTACCGCGATGTTCGTCAACAGCTGAGACAATTGCGATTGCAAATGACTACCCGGCCAAGACGCATATTGTAATGGAAGCGCTCAGAGCACACGTAAGGCATCTTGCTCGCGCCCCTGCCCATCATTTAGCTTCACTGCCAGAAGACCGACCTGGTGCCTCATTTTCTCAGACAGTCCTGTCCTACCGTACACGCCTACCAACAGGATATACAGCTCCAGCCAGAGTTCCAACTCCCCCATGGTGTATGACTCATCCACAGGTTCGACTCACGGTTCCAGGCATACGGTCAAAAGCCCGGCTCTCGTCTCCAGCGCTCAAGTAGCTTTCTCTTCTGTTGCTGTATGAGACGTACAACGAGCATAACCATCTATATACTGACGCCTCAACCACTGTGGATGGGTCGGCAGGGTCGGTGATCTTCCCTGCAACAGCAACCACCGTGAAGATCAGGCTATCTCACCAGACGACATCGACAGCTGCGGAACTTGCTGCTCTACGAAGCGCACTTAAAGTAATTCACCATCAACAAGCCAAGAAATGGAGCGTGTTCACGGATTCCAAGGCAGCATTACAGTGTTTGATATTCGGCTTACTTCGGGGACCTCATGAACAACTAGTGTTGGAAATCAGAGAGCTCCTCCACCACCTCTTCACCCAAGGACATGACATCACGTTTCAGTGGCTTCCAAGTCACTGCGGCATATTGGGCAACGAACATGCCAACGCAGCTGCTAGATCTGCGCACGAAGACGGTATCCAAGAAGCCATCCCTTTCTCAAGGACTGATGCTGCCATGAAAATAGGAGCGATTGCAAATGAAGATGTTAAATCCCTGTGGAACGCAGCAAGTTTACGGCACACCCGTCTGCATAGGCTGGACCCGTCTCGTCGACTTCGGCCTCCGTCCGGACTCTCTCGACTCGAGACAACGGTGCTTTGCCGACTGTGGCTTGGTGTCGCTTTTACCAAATCTTTAGCATTCCGAATCGGCATAGAAGACAGTGCTGCTTGCGACCATTGCGGCAGCGATGAAACTATTGACCACGTGCTTTGTCACTGTCCTCGCTACGGCGCGCATAGACGGCCGCTAGCTGCTGTGTTGGCCCGCCTTGACGACAGACCCTTGTCAGAACAGTCAGTGCTCGAATGCCGACGCGAACTGTCTTCACAGAGAAAGTCAGTCAAGGCCTTACTGAACTTTTTGCATGGCAGTGGCCTATTGAATAGGCTATAGCGCCCTGCCCTCTTTTTTCTTTTTTTCTTTTTTATTCGCGCGTCTACTCTGCTCTTCACTTTCCTTTTCCATCTTTCTCTTCCCTTTCCCCCTCCCCTTAGTGCAGGGTAGCAAACCGGATGCTACACTTCTGGTTAACCTCCCTGCCTTTCTCTCTTTTAATTCTCTCTCTCTCTCTCGTCATTGGCGTAGGCCTTCCATCGCTTCGGGGTCTTCAGGCAGCCGCCACTGTCTTTCCCGTTCTCTAGACGTACTCGGGGTCTTCGGCTCGCCATCGTCGCTTCGCAGCCATTTGTTGGGCTTACTGTTACTTTTTTTTCATTTTTAGTGGACCAGTGGTGAGTAGTAGGATTTCCCAATTTCTGTGGCACATACCCGTTTAGGATGATGTTAGTTTTCTGATAGGCCGCACAGGCACATATCCTTTCTCTTTTTTTTTTTTTATTTTGATTGCCAATATCCGGAGCGAGCTGTTTCAACTCCCTAACAAGGGCACGCCGCAAGGCTCAGTGATCTCACCACTGCTTTTCAACGTGGCCCTCCTTAAGCTCCCACGTCTCTTGGACGCTGTCCCTGGGATTCATCACGCGTTATACGCCGATGATATCACTATGTGGACAAGAGGTGCAAGCACGGGTGAACAGGAGGACCGACTCCAGGAGGCGGTTAACATCACTGAAGACTATCTCAAGACCTGCGGCCTCCAATGTGCTCCGGAAAAGTCAGAACTTTTAGTACTTGGGGCACGCACCCGGGGTAGACCACCAAGCTACGACGCACCGGACCCACAGGTCTTTGTACAGGGAGTCCAAATACCACAAGTTGACACACTTCGAGTCCTTGGACTACATATACATAAAGATGGGTCTGGCTCCGCTGCACTACCCCGGCTGCAGAACACCGTGACACAGCTCACTCACCTAATCAGAAGGGTGGCTAATCGCCGCAGTGGCTTCAAAGAGCACGACACCCTCAAAATGGTACAAGCTCTCCTTTACAGCCGCATAACGTACGGAACTCCCTACCTCAACCTAAAGACAGCGGAGAAACAAAAACTAAATCTTCTGATACGAAAGGCTACAAAGCTTGCCCTAGGACTGCCCCCCAGCCGCCTCCACTGACCGATTGCTTCGCATGGGAATTCACAATACGTGGGAAGAACTCGCCGAAGCACACCTCATCAACCAGGTCGAGAGACTCAAGCTGTCACCCACAGGGCAAGCCGTCCTTCGACGCATAGGGTACGAAACAACCCTAGAACCCGATGAAGAACGCAAAGGCAGAATACCGTCACAGCTCCGAGAATGCCTTGAAATTCAGCAGATCCCTCGAAACATGCATCCTCAACATCACCGAGCAAGGCGGCTCGCCAGGGTTAACATGGTCAGGTATAACCATCGCAATGACCCGCAGGCACGATACGTGGACGCAGCCAAGTATCCGGGACGTAACGCCTTCGCGATTGCCGTCACAGATTACAAGGGCACGGTACTGGCATCGGCGACCATCCTCGCCAAACGTGCGGAAACAGCTGAAGAGGCTGCTATAGCACTCGCCACCCAGACGAGTGAGGACCCCATCGTGGTCTTCACCGACTCACAAACAGCGGCACGGAACTACCTGAAAGGCAGGGTCTCCACGGTGGCGATTAGATTACTAAAACGCATGGACAATCCTCCTCCTTACACATGCATCGTGTGGGTTCCGGGTCACGAAGGTCTCGAGGGAAATGAAGCGGCACACACCGCAGCCCGCGAATGCATCAACCGGGCATCCCCGTACGAGATCCGAGGCACCTCCCACTCATCAACAGAAACAGAGGCAACAGAACCCATACCGCTAACATACAATGCATTACTACAACATTATCGACTCGAACGCAGGTCATACCCTCCGCCACATCCAAAACTCACAAGAGGCGAAGGCACCGACTACAGGCGCCTTCAAAGCAACACGTTCATCCACGGCGTACTATTGCACCATATGAGGCCAACGTTGTATAACTACATCTGTCCTCACTGCAATGTGGCAGACACTCTGGCGCACCTCCTACTGCAGTGCAAAGTAAGCGTCCCAAGGCTACAAGCAGCAGCACCAGATGCGGACCAAGACCTCCTCAGTGAAGCGTGGGAGGCTGCGATCTCCCAGCCGGACCTGGTCGACCAGCGTCAACTCGTCGCTCGAGCCCGGCGGGCTGTCCAGGCCAGAGGGTTCCTGGAATAAGGGACCCTCCCACCTTCACTCAAAATCTTTACTCAATAAATGTTTTCTCTCTCTCTCTCTCTTTTGATAGGCCGCACAAATTCAAGCTAGCTTAAACAGCTTCGCTGTTAAAATACGTCGAGCGTCAGGATTGGCCAAGTTTTCTCTTACGCACAGTTGTAGCGTAAATAGGTTTTTGTTTCGGTTACGGGCCCAGAATTTTGGCAGATTTCTTATGGCTGGTTATATATGTGCTACCTGTTTATTTCCCCTCTCAGGAACGCTAGAAGAGGCAAAAAAAAAAGGGGGGGGGGGGTCTTGTAGCAGTAGACGAAGGTGAACGGCGTTGTTCGTAAAAATAATTTTCGAAGTGTTGTTATTGACGAAGATTACACGGAATGCGCCTTGGCTCTCTCGTTTCCACCAATAGAGGGGCACGAGGCCTTACTGGGAGAGCTGCTACGAATGAAACCGGCATGCGACGCATATAGGCCTAAATACCATAAGTAATCTACTGACCACATTGGGAATCGATGTTATACGAAGAAGGCTGCATGAAGTTATCTATCCCGCATTTTTTTTACATTCAGCCAGATGTTTTTGCCAGTATAGTGGGTTTCTGTAAATCGTGTATACGAGTCGATGGTGCACTGTTCGTATTGGATGAGTCACTATGATGTCACGCTGTCTTGGCGAAGCTCAGTGAATCGCTGTTGGGCACGGGCTTGATTCCCGGCAGGAAAGCGCAGGCCTCATTACAGGGATTGTGCGGCCCCGTAACGATGCGCATGACAGAGACATTTGGAAGCCATGGCGAGAACTGTGTCAGAGTCGAGGCGTCAACCCTTGCGTGGTGCTTCGTGGTTGCACTAAATATAAATAGGAAAAGCGACAGCGGCGAGCAGTGAGCCCCTGAGTAAAACATACGCACCAACACGTCGCATGCTTTGATCGTCTGCAGCAGAGAGTGCTAGGGCATCGATTTCGTTGGTTACATGATAAACTTTACCTCGCACGTCGCCCTGCAACGCGCTCTCTGGATGCGTATACGGCAGATCGAGTGCTCGTGCTCCCACTGCGCTGCACGCCTGTGTTTAAATGAAGTAGTCTGCGTTGCGCGTGCGAGCACTAGATCATAGGCGGCTGGATAGACGGACGGACGGACAGACAGAGATTGTTCGCTAAGAAATGCTTCGCATTTAAATTATGTAGATAACACCCACTGGGGGGCATCGGCGTAGGCGAAGCCTTGGTTACTCGGCAAGACGAAGCGCCGTAATACAATAACAGTCTTGGAATGGCATTTTCTCACTACTCGCGCATGAAGATGACTTTCTTTTAACAGCGGAGCTGCTTAAGCTGGGAGTAACTCCACGTGGCGTCCACAAAAACTCGGGTGGGTATGCGCCACAGAAACTGGGCAAGCCCCATTGCCGAGTACAGCAGGTGCGAGGGAAAGTGAAGACAGTGGAGGGAGAGAAAAGAGTGATGGAGAGTGGTGGGGAAGGAGGTTGGAGCCTGGGGTGGGAGAGAGTAAAGCCTAGTAAAATGAGGAGTGCTTAGGGGAAGGAGCCGAGAAGGAGGAGGGAGGCGAGCGTGAGTGATTCTTTATTCGTAAAAAAAAAAAATGTTGGAAGGAAAAGGTAGGGAAATGGGGAAGGAGTGCACGATAACTGCCTCATTGAGGACACCTTAACCGAAACACTCGCGGGGGGATGGGGATCAAAGGGACAGTGAAAAAAAAGAGAATAAGATAGGATAAAATAGAGAAGAAAGAAAATGGAGAGAGAGAGAGAGAGGGGGGGGGGGGGGGGAAGCGTTGGTTCACCGTGGCGAGCGGCTTAAAAAAGCCGCGCGATTAGGTTAGAATCTTCAAGGAAGGCAAGGAGGGCGGAAAGCGCAACGCGGCGGCAGTCCTCGTGGCCGGTAGGGTGGAGGAAGTCCTGGAGGGTCGCACAGGGTAGTCCGACGCGGCGGTACGCCGTGACGAGCCGCTTCCGTGCGTCAATAACGCAAACTCTGCTCGGCGAAAGGGAGAGGAGAAAAGAAGGGAGGAGGGGAGAGAGAGAGTAAAGCGTAGCATAGCCGTGTATACTAAAGTATAGCAAGGGGGGAAAGGGAGATGAGGGTGAGGAGGAGTGTGTGAGGGCAAGAGCAGGGGAAGGACCAGCTCCGCTGTTTTCAGTCTTGGCACCAGTAGTGCGTAGCTGCTCCATTTTTTAATTATTTTCGCTCGTCGATCGCATCTAGCGACCGTCCGCGGCATGGCAATGGACAATGTACACGCTTACGGAGAAACACGACACATTGGCAGCAGCGACCACTGTTGCCTTTCAGAAATCACAAAGTAAACTTTTCGCCAGTTGAAACTGTAGCATTATGATTCAGCAAAAATATGGGTTGCGAATGAATGACTCCGTGGCTGCATAGAGTATTTTAAAGTTATCAGTTCTTTTTTTTTTTTTTTTGTCCGTGTATATGCGTCCGTTTTGGTTGCGCACTCGAAGGTCCGTGGAAGTACCAAGAAAAAAAAAGATAGTTTTGCTTTAAAACTGTAGTGGGGTTCAGAAGATGTTTAAGAGTGAGCTTGGTGATCTAATCAGAAAACTTCGAAATGACATATTCATTCCACTGACTACCATCAGAGGAACATTAGGATATCTGTCCTTTGCGGCCTGAAAGGCCTCGGACAGATTTGAATGGGAAGATTATCAGTAGGAAGAACGAGTATCTCGAAAACAACTTGCTTTTGTTGGAAGAGTTCCTCAAAGCGAAACCATAAGTGGACTTAGGAAGAGTCCGTGCAGATGATAAAGAAGCTAGTGAAGCCTTACGTCCTTTATACGCAGCCCCGAGTCTTGTTTGAAATAGTTGGTCATTTTTCTTGTTTCTCAAGGACTATACAATGCCGAGAATCGATCTCATGGCGTGCTCGTCCAAAAGGACATGTCTCTTATCTCTTTTCAGTGCGCGCATTTCTGCCAGAGCACATCCCAGACACGTCTCGCGCACACGCAAAAAAAGAAAAAAAGAAAGCTTTCTCTCACTCTCTCTCCCTTTCAGGTCAAAAGCAACGCAGGCATCAATTGGGCCCCGGAAGAGTCACGTACAGGAACAGCGGCACACTTCTTGCCATTGACTTGTGTCACATGCGAAGCGAGTGGGAACATTTGCAAAAAAAGTCAGAGTTTCGTCGCAAGAGCGAAACAATTGAACTCGATAGCAAAAAAATTAGGAAGTTATACGGAAGCAGGCTAGCAGCTAACTCCTTTAGCAACTGATGTGGCGCAAGTCAACAAAACGTAAGGGAACGCGGCCGCCGCATAGAGCGAGGTGACCGTCGTGCTGTCCATCGCTCCGCTTGAGCCGCGATAGTCGGCTGCCCTCGCACGCTTTCACTCACTCATAGAACATGTGACGCTCGGGGTGATGTTATCCATTCGGACTTTATGCGGAACCTCGCGGCTATAACGACGGCGAGAATGCGCCTGGAGTGTCCGTATAGTTGCTATCGCCACAAAATTACATTCCATATGTTCCGGAAGGGGCCCTCACCAGGTTTGGGCATCGGAAACAAATAAGCGTGGCGCGTGAATCACTCGATAGCGATCGTGTCTGCAAATTGTGAGACGCCCGGCGTGTCGCGGAAGCGGTGAAAATTAAAACAAAAGGCAGCGTGCCCTTCTTTCCCTTCGAGGAAAAGGGAAAGGTCTCACGCACGCATGCCGCATTTCTTGAAACGTCCAGTGAGTAGCGCAATATTTTGGCTTGTTTAAAAGATGCGACTCTTTTCGGCGTCAATGTGCGATAACATCTTTTATTATTTTTTTTTGTCTTTCCTGAGAAGTGAAAGAACGTAATTTGACGGCTGCCTCTTCCACAATCTGTTGTCATTCCGCCGCTAAAGCCTGTACGTACAGCCTCAATCACATACACGTCTCGGACGCTTGGATTGCCGATTTGGCCGCCATATTTCGAAAGAATATTGCAGAGAACACGCCGCTATGACACAACTCATGGCCATGCTTCATGCTATACGTCCACGCGCTGTTGGAAAAACCCACATAGATGGCAGCTGCCGCTGGCGGATCAGCTGCAGAAGCTGGAGTAGTCTGCAGCCGGCAGCCGCTCTAGACAAAATGTGATTGAAGCTGTGCCATTAATTCTCATGAAAATGAACTCTGTTGCATTCACATAGTCGCTCGAACCATGCTGACTCTTCTTTTGTATTTGCGTGCGCCTTGCGCTGTGCATTACCGCCACCCGAGCACTTTTCCGAGCGCCGTGTTTTACTGCGTTTTATATGCGTGCATTCGTCGGCGAGGCCCTGTTTGCTCCCTTTCTCACCGGGATTTCAGGCGGCAAAAACTAAGCTGGCCGAATCGATTGGAACTCAATTAACTTTGGTCCGTCGCATTGGGCGCTCTGTCTCCGCGCACCTATACGGACTAGTTAGCAAAGCCCCTCACGACGAAGTCTGCAATGTCTGCGAAAACGAAATTCGGCTATTGCCGTCCTTGCCAGGGCTCCTCCTTTGGTACTATGGTTCGTTCGTAGAAAATGGCCTGTGAGGGACGCGAGCGGGCCTCTCCGAAGCAGAAGCCCTTTGATGGCCAAGTACAGATAGTATGGTCAAGGGAACGGCAGTGTCTCCTTGCAGATTTACACGGATCATTAGGCGCCCCGTTATTAAGCAGGTCTCGGCCATCCGAATTGCCCGCTTCTTCTTAATTTGTCGCGCCTCTACCTGCACTTAATTACGTCTCCGCCGACGGTTTTTCATTTATCCGAAATGGCATCAGCTGATTGCGTAGGGTGCCTTAATTGAGCGCGCCGTAAAGAAGGAGCTGTGCAGACGAAATGACGTTATAGAGAAGTACAATCCGCGGTGGCTCAATGAATGTGGCATTCTGCTGCTTAGGTCGTGGGTTCAATTATGTGGCCGATGTTACCACATTACAGAGGGGGTGGAACGCAAACGCCCTATAGTTTACTTTTCTTTGAGAGCACGCTGAAGAACTCCTGGTGTTCAAACTTTCTTCAGAGCCCTGCAGTGCGGTGTCCCTTATAGCCCACTGAGCAGATCGGAGATGGCAAATACCATTAAGGACAAAGCAGCAATCTACGCTTTTCGGACAGCGCTTGCGATACGGGAATTGCTCAATCCAGCCACTATCGAACCACGGTGACAGGTGAAAGTTTAACATCGCGCTCTTTGAACGAAAAAAGTAGTGAAGGTGAACACTCTGACTAAAGGAATTATTCCGATTGTGTGACCCCCCCCCCCCCCCCCCGAAAAAAAAAAAAAACGGAAGCTTACGTGGTATAGGTCGCAGATGTTTGCTTATAGGTACTGTCACTCCAGTTTGATGTTTGCACCGAAGCTTGTGGAATGTCTGAGGAGAATCAGACTTGTTGCTGGGAGGATAAAGCGCTGCGGTATTGAAAAAGAAAGAACACAAAATCTCAGATTTTAACTCACTATTTGATGTAATATTGTTTTATAGGTAATAATGTATTTTTAAACGCATCTGTTGTTTAATTGAAGCCCGTATATTACATAAAACCAGAAATTCTCAAAGGTTAACATTCTAAGAAACTCCTTCGAAGCTGTCCGCCGGTTGCCTAGCGCCAACTTTGATTCACCGTTCCTTACCACAAATATTTATGATGGGCCATCAAATTACATCCGATAAGATAAGTGACCTTTCATTGAGTACAGTCACCCACTGGTATCTCTGGAAATGAGGCATGAGCGCGCAAACTTGACATCACTCAAGATGCATGATGTAAATTCGACAAGGCTCGACTGCTTACAGCGCTTAATTACACCCGTATGAGCATGTCGCCAAGGGATCGTAACGTATGAATGAATCCCAGGCCGTGCTTTAAACTTTCCGCGTTATATTTTTGTTGGAAGTTGCGCGGCGGTTATGTTAACGTCGCACGCGGCTATCACGGGCAGGCAGGGACTAGTTTGTGTGTGTGTGTGTGTGTGTGTGTGTGTGTGTGTGTGTGTGTGTGTGTGTGTGTGTGTGTGTGTGTGTGTGTGTGTGTGTGTGTGTGTGTGTGTGTGTGTGTGTGTGTGTGTGTGTGTGTGTGTGTGTGTGTGTGTGTGTGTGTGTGTGTGTGTGTGTGTGTGTGTGTGTGTGTGTGTGTGTGTGTGTGTGTGTGTGTGTGTGTGTGTGTGTGTGTGTGTGTGTGTGTGTGTGTGTTTGTGGCGCGTTCTTAACGAGTTGGGTCAATCAGCGGTTAATGTGACATGTCGAGCGCGTTTCTCTCGCGCTGTCGCTGAAACCACCACCCACCTAGCGATCAAGTCGCCACTTCTGACTGAGAAGCGTTGAAAGCCTTCTCGTGAGCGCTTCTCGCTTTGCTCGTGCGTTTAGTCCTTTTGTTCGCAAAACTGGAGTGCAATTTCTTCCTCGCGGAGATGCGGCCGGCTGTCGGCAATCGATGGCGCGAATTCGCTGCTCTGGAGGCAAAGGGTCTTCCTCGAGCCTGCCGATATCGGGGCCCAGTGGACGTCTTCTCCAAGGCCATGCGTGCCCCAGCTGCGAATAATCTGCGCGCTCTATATTTGATCAGCATCATCAACGCACGTGCTTTTCAGGCTGGAGGTGGTTTTTGCGATTGGATTCTGGTGGCGATGTGGAACGCGTAAATGAACTCAGTGATAATACATTTCTGTTTAAGTAACGATGTAATGTTTTGCGCAACGTAATCCGTCCCTCTCCTGTGTGTTGGTACACACACTGAAAATCTCGTTTGAGTACAGCGAGAGATTATTTGAGGAAAAGGAGGAAGGAAAAATTCTTGCTATGGCCAGACTGAGAGAGGTCGAGAGTAAGAAATGAAGGCATGATTTGCAGGGACGTTAGCTATGGACGTGCCCCGTTGGCTTCTGTTCTTGGGGAAGTTGATTAATGGAGTAGAGAAGCAAGAAAAAAAGAAAAACTGTAAGAAAAAATAAAGGAGCAGTTGATGGGAACGTACAGAGCGCGCGCTAACAGGTCGCAGTCGTTAGTAAAGTGTAGATCATGGGCAGGTGTATAGTGCAAGAAGCCCGCAACGACGGCTTAGCAGACACAGTGTTTCGCATAGGTAAACCAAGAAAAGCCCAAACAAGCATTTTTTATATGGGGCGTTCTGCTGATAAGGAAGGAGTCCCTTTTTTAATCTCATAGTTTTTCGCTATGCGAAGTGATAACAAAAACTAATTGCATAAAAGCGTGCAGCTCTGCAGCAAAATTATCAAAAGTTAAATTTGTTGTCCATCACGTAACGGTTGTAGATGTCCGACACATGCGGGTTCGACGCAGCTTAACTTAAGCCGGCTTCAGTCCGGCCTTTTTCAGTCTCTTGAGCGTAATATCGTACGTTCAAAAGCACAACTAAAGCAGGTGGCTAGCATCTGCCGTGGCCCCTGACGTGGGACATTTGCGACACGCTTTACGTGTAACCAGAGTCGCGGTTTCGAAATTAAATTGAGACTAGCTTGGGTAGGGGCTAGCTGGAAGATAATGGATGAAATAGGCAGCGCTGCAAAACTCACAACGACTGCAGACCAGAACGACACAGAAGGGTTCGAACTTTGATCCATGCTGCACGTTTAAGCAGGCTAGTCGTCTCATCCCGAAAAAAAATGGTTTAACGGAAACAAAATAATGACGTGCAAACGTCAGCGTTCAGCTCCCTGTAGCAGTCAAGCAAAGCCGTGCCTATCTTGTCTATGTGTGTTACTCCACGTGTCTTTTTCTTGTTTCCTTTTGAGCCTTAGTTATTGTGCAGCCGGATGCGGCTTTCATTTTGCCGTGAAGGTACGATGTAAAAATGCGATGTATGGTACGACACAAGCATCACAGTGTCACAAGGTTCCCATCCAAGAGTTGAGTGTTTTCCTTTCTCAGATAGCTAATTGTTCATTGTAACACCCAAATCAATCACGACAGGTTCCATGTTTGTGCATAGCCAAATCTAAATTACATTTGGGACGGTTATACCCGTGCCACACGGCCAAAGAAAATTGCGTGAATTTCCATATGGCACTATGATTTAATGCCATTTGCGGGGTGCCACACCGGCAAATCAAATGGCATTCCCCTTGACGCCATTTGGCACCTATTGGACTGAGAAATTCGTACTCTCGACGCCAAAGCTTGCTCAGTGCAGTGAACATAAAACATTTGAAACAGCGTCTGTCGCATTAAAATATTTTATACATTACTTTTAACACATAGCATGTTATTTCCCAGTTGCACTCTAGCGAAATTCACTTCACATGTAAAATGGCAGTGCCAAAACGAATACAAAGGATGAGAAGATGACAGGACATGACTTTTTATTCCTTTTGGCGCTGCGCTCTTACATCAGTATGAACCCGAATATTATTTATTTATTTGATTTGCATACACAGATACGCAAGGACACAGAGGAAAGAGGGAGAGAGCAAGCTGGCAACTGCCACCTGGAGGGGCACAACGCCCTGCTTACTCTTTCGGGAGGAGGGAAGAGATAGAGGAGAGGGAGATAGGAGGAGAGGAAAGAAGGGAGGGAAGTATCAGAAAAATTGACGAAGACTTAGACAAGCATAAATAAACACGAAAAAAAAAACGTCTATAAACGGGTGGCAAGGTCCGTTTGGTCCATAAAAGTCAATAGAGCTCGATGGGCCTGGTCGCGTCGAGAAACACAACCTCTCGGAAAGAGGTAATCGTCTAGGGTCGCGCACTTCAGTCCCAGGAATTTATATTCCTTAATCAGTACAGCCCGCTGCCAACTCGTCCAGTTATGTCATTCACTTCAGACTTACAACGGCTTCGACCTGATAGGCGCCATGTCGGATTCTAAGCTTCGGATTCATCATGCAGAGGTCGAAGTTACTGAGGTCGGTTGCAGGGTCGTGAAAGACAGGAACAAACTCTAGCTAACGGAACCATAATATGCTTACTTCTGTATTTCACTATTCTTGAACGCAAGTTAGAGTTGTTAAAACGCGTGTTTATATTTTATTATTACCCTAAAATTATTTGTTTCAAACGTCGTGGTTATCGACACCATCAGGTCAAAGCCATTAAATTTAGACGCGTGGCAGCTCGACCGAAAAAATATCTCTCAGAAACTTAATGCCTTCATTACTGAATGTCATTTCTTCTGCCTGTAGTGTACGGGTACTAATTCTGGCGCCTAGTATCGCTGTTTGCGGTATCCTAGAGAATTACTGTTTTAATATTTTTAAAAAAAAAGTCACTAAGTGGCAGGGAGTTGTACCGAAAAGACGCAAATCCTTAACAAATACAGTGAATGTGATAGGTCACGATGAGGCTCCAGAAATACTCCTCAAGGTCGTTTAAACAAATTTTTTTTAACAGATCCATGTCCTACGACCAACTGCTTGCTACAGTGGTAAAAATATTCTGGTGGTACAGCCAGACGCTATATGATGCCAGAGTATTCCTTAACAACGGCTTTCGCATACCCTCCCTGGACGTATCATGGTCGGGCCGCCTGGATCGTGTCGTGTCGTCCACAACAGTAGAAAGCGCCGCAATCAGCGTGGCTTTGCGAAAAATTGCGATCCTTTTCTGCACGAGATGTAGTAGTGCTCACGGATTCACAGTCGGCGTTACAGCGACTGCATTGAGGCCTACCTCAAGAAAAGTTCACAAAGGCAATCTCTGGCGCTCATTAAACACGGGATCGGCCAGAGCTTCAATGTAAAGTTTCAGTGGATCCAATCCCACGTTGGAATTGAAGGCAATGAAAAAGCTGATGCCCTTGCACGCGAAGCGCGAACTTGTGTTCCAAAAATAAGAGCTCCTAAAACTTACCAGAACAACAAGGATGTAATACGCAATCACCTCAGGGCGATCCACAATGTTTCCACGTCAGTCATGCGTAATCCGCGGACTTTCTAGAGAACAAGCGACGCTTCTTTACCAGATAAGAACTGACTCCGCATACACGCCGACTTGGTCATTCAAGACTGGGCGAGGCGCTTCCCCGTCTTGTGCCTTTTGTGGTGACATTGGCGACATCGAACATTTTATTAGGCTTTGTCCGCAGTTTGATAGGGAAAGAGCAGTGATGGTACGCAGCTTGCAAAAAAGGTTGTCACAGGCACGGAACATTTGAAGATGCCATTTTTCCTGAAGGGCCCATAGCAACGAGGAGGAGCGTGCAACGGATTCTCATGGCCGTCCTGCGAGACACTGGGACTGTGTAACACTTGGTGACAGACCCCTATAATTCAGGAGATGCTCAGGCGGAACAATTGCCGGCCATTTAGGCCAGGCTAACCCCGCCTTTTGCAACACCACAACCACTACCACCGCACCACCTATTCTTTAGCCAGAAATTATGCGTCGATAATGTGCTCTGACACGTAGCTTTTTGGTATTTCGTGCTGCAGTAATGGCTGAAAAAAAATTTTCTACCGTTAACTAAATAGATTCGCCTTCGCAACATTTGGCCCTTCGGGTAGAACTCAAAATCAAGTTTGTTCACGTTGTGCTCGAGGGCAGTGGTGCACGAGCACGCCAGCGCTCCACTGTCCTCTGTTTCAACGCGGAACGAATCCCAGTTGAGAGCGAGCGCGATGTAAATAGTTTAAAGTATATTTGACAGGCTACTGCCGCGGCTCCGACTCGGTCTCCAGTGATGCGTAGCCTTCTCGAGATGAGAGCCAGAGAAAGTGTGTCCGAAAGAACGTTTAGCTTCTCCCGAGAGCAATCGAAGGGGCCCCGCGGCTGAGCTTCGGTTGGGCTCAATGGTGAGAACGTCTCCGAGAACTCGGATATATAGAGCGTGGTGCTCGCTGTTTGGGTCGAATGTGTTCTCAGCGCTTGATTTCCACCGATCGAAATGTGAACCGCGCCGTCAGTGCGCTCTAGAGCGACCAGTAAAACGTGTCATTAGTTGGATCGTTTAGACGGCAGCTTAATGAAGGTTGCCTCTTGACCTGTACGTCAAGAGGCAACAGCGTATATTTGAGAAGACAGTTGACTAACTTCAGATAATCAACACATTCTCTCTCGCATAGTGCTCTTGGTTTGCGAGGTGATGTCGCGGCCTGTGAGCGGTGAAGTGAAGTACTGCCTCATGAAACTAACGAGCTCCGATTGGTATGTACCGATTCGGTGACGACGCAGTTAGGGCGTCTCAATGCCAGCGAAGGAACGCTGGCCGCGGTGGCATCGATGAGGTGCCCCAGTCTTTAGGTTACGTGCTTCGCCTTTCGCGTCCTGTTATCGTTTGACGGCTCGTTTCCAGAGTAGTGCAGCTTCCACATGCACCAATGGTGTTTCGCCGCCGCCGCCTACTGCTTCGAGCGCAATAGCACCGACTAATAAAACTGCTGCAATACGCGCCGCAGAAAGGCAACGACATCCACGGGTGAATGTCGCGCCTTGGTGGAGCGAGACACACGCCAGCGCAACGCCTTCACACGTTCACGGCTCAAGCTACGAACTTCTTCCTCCCGCCTTCCTGAAGCGTATTGTGGTAGTGTATGCATGAGCACACGCGCTGGTTCCCCTATAACTGTAAACGCGAAAAGATACACCTGACTAAAAAGAATAAAATGCTTACTTGACGTTTCAGTATGTTTACGTGACGTTTTTTGATTGTGAACAAGGCTCCCGTATGGGGAGCCGAAACGTCAAGTATAAAGATTTTGTTCTTCTTGGTCGGTGTATTACAGCGAAAGCTGTTATGAGATCACAACAAGGGCCGTAGTTGTCCGCCAGCCGCCGGTGTCCGTAACCAATATCGCACGAAATAAGAAAAAAACTAAATAAATAAAAAACACCTATGACAGATCGGGAATCGAACCCGGGTCCTCTGCGTGGCAGCCCAGCACTCTACCACTGAGCTACGCCACTGCTTGAAACTGCGGTGCAAACTGATCCTATGCAGGCTTCATGGTCGGGTAAGAAATCGCGTTAACGTGTGCTCTAAAGCGTTTTAGAACAGTAAAGTAACAACCGGGCGTCACACAATACGAATTGCGTAACGAGTGGGTCGTTCAATGCTCCAACCCATTACAAAATGGCATAATTCTTCATCGTCATCAGCCACAGAAGCAACAAAGTGCACATAATGCGTTACAAGTGTGTATCGGGTACCGCGCTTTTCCGAAGAATGAAGAATATTGGTATAGTAGACGCTTCCCCACTACACAAAAATTATGATGATTTATGGCGTAGGGGGGTACCATGTAAGTGCGCTTGAAGTAGTTGCCCCAAGAGTGTTTAAAAAAGGCTCTAGAAAGGCCGCCCTTCCAGCTTTCGCTGTGACTGTGCTGCGCGTTCCGCGCAGGCCTGGCGGTTTTTTTTTTTTTTTTTTTTTTTTTTTTTTTTTTCGCGTTTACACTGTGGCATTTCCCCAGCCAGACGGGTTGCCGTCAAACTTTGGATTTCATTACCCTAGGTGAGCGCACACCTTGCCGTTTCTCTCAACTGAAGGCACTTTGAAGTGTTTGCGAAAAGGTGAAGGCGTCGTACGTGATTTACCTGGCTCCACCCCAAGAACCCTAGGCCCAGACAACCAAGGCGGGGGGGTGGGGGGACGCAGCCAAGAACACCGAGCCAAGCCCTTCACACTACATATCGAATACCAGTGTTTATTATGTGCTTGTTGATGCCATCGTTGCTCGGGATTCACCATATGCTGCGTCCAGGTGTATGTTAACAACTTCAATTAACACAAGGGGTAAATCACGATCATGGGCGTTAGTCGCCGGGCTGGAGATTTGCCGCTAGGCGTCAACGTGTATGCAGCGACGTCAAACGGTGCTATAGCTGCCAAACACCAATAGACGTTGTACGAGCTCTCATATCTCAATGCACAATGAACACTCAACTACTTGTGTGTAGATACGTTTTCCTTTCGTGTTATACTGACTCCCTATGACGGAGAGATCTGCCATGTTTTTTTTTTTTTACTTACTAATGCTAGCCATTTTAAAATCATTCACTCTGCCATTTAGCAAGAAAATGTCTCCTTTCTTTTCTTCCCGGTCATCGTATATCTATTGCGGTATTCGCGTTTCATATGAAACCTTCGAATTTTATACATGTTTCAGTAGTCCCGTGATGTTCACTGAGTCGCTTTTCGGAAGTCGTTAAGCATTTTATGCAATATCCGTGTCGTTGGATGGTTGCGCAGTCAAGCGGCGCGTTTGGCTGGCTTCAAACTCAGGTTTTTCGATGAAAGGCAGTCTGCAACGGATAAGTGCAATACACTAGCAACTAATCTGTCTGCAGTCAGTCTCTGTACAGTTGGCGAACAGAACAGGGCATTTTGTACTGAAAGAAGCGGCATGTGTATACGGAGAATTCATCCATAAACGGCATGTCAACTTGGCAACCATGGAGGTACGTACATGAGAAATGCATTTTAGTATAGACAGATGGACTGTCTACACTGTAGTGCCTTTAAGTATCATTAGTGCGGGTATTAAGCAGCCTGCGGGGAAATGTCTTGCGCTACAGTGGTTTGAACTGCTGCCCACGCTACAGCAGCGGAGTGTCTTCGAAGAGCTTTGACAGGCGTCCGTACAAATAAATAAATAAATAAATAAATAAATAAATAAATAAATAAATAAATAAATAAATAAATAAATTCAAAGTATATTGGGTGGGATACTGTAAGGCCGAAATTTTACTCTGATGGTTTAGTTACCATCCGAAAGTTCATCGTCTATAGTCAACTTGAAGATACGAAGAATATACGTATACAACTTAAAAACTCCGGAGGGGAAGCCTGGGCGAAGAAGCCTGGGCGACCAAAGCGCATCAGCCGATCGCCTCCGCGACTAAAGAAATACTCCCGCCCATGCACTTGGCAAAGTTCTTCGAAGGCGGGGTCACCGGCCGTCCGGCTCATGGCGTCAGTCTGGAGTGCGCGCCTACTGGTGCAGGGCATCGTGTGCATTCGCCTTTCAGGAGGAAATGCCGCGGACTTCAAAAGTTGTATCTGACTATAAGAGGTTTAGCATAAGAGCGCCTTCCATTGGAGCTGATATTCTATATAGCCTTTCAGCAGAAAGTGTCAAGCGGCGTTTCAACGAAAGGCTCAACATAAAGAGGCTGCCGAGTCCAACGCGCGCTTGCAACATACTATCACCCCGTAGTGCCACCGCGTGAATAGGTAGGTAGGTAGCAATAAATGGGGCCCATTAAAACTGCTTCGCACCAGTAAGTATTCATTTCACTTATCAGGTAAATAAACAAATTTTTATCGAAGAACTAAATAAGTGTAAAGTTCAGCGGTGCAATTGTTTTTTCATGTTTATAGCTGATATCCGGACTGTTATAGGAATGCTACGCTGCTTTACAAACTGTCCTTTCAGGGCTGCTAGGTGGCCGTGATCTGATTATTGTCCAACGGGATAATAGACACTTAACGGACAAAAACCTTGAAGGCACTTGGAAGCGCAAAACACACAAAATACGCAAGAAGGACTAGACAAGACGAGCGCTCACTTCAAAGTAAAGTTTATTTACAGAGAGCTTCCAGGTTTTATCAACAAACAACAAACTAACAACTGATGAACAAGTATGGTCTCAAAGATAAAACCATAACAATAACAAAAAAGGCTACCTTGCGCACGAGGGTCACAAAATTAAGGTGAAACAACTGTGGTGAAAAGACCCAGATCATTACAACAAGCGTGTTCGTTGCTGCCGCTGATCTATTCCCAGCGCCAAAGACTTATCGAGATAAGCCACTTCACTGTTCAGTAAGTTAATAGACGGCTGGCTGACGCACGTGTGAGCATTTCTGTGGATATGGAAAGCTTCAGATGGAAAGAATCGTAGATTCGTAAGATATGGAAAAATTCGTAAGAGAAAACTCAAGCGAATGCTGATGTCGGACAAATTGTTAGCGAAGGCAACGAGTGATGGCGAAACTCTCTTACGAAAGAATAGCTTTGAGAATTCGGCCCCAGGGTCCCTACCCACAACAGCATCTTACGCCAAAAACTTTCGTAAGAGAATACTTCAACCAATCACGATGGGACATACGAAATAAAGAATGGTTTCATTTTTACAAAAACATACAGAAAATCGGGAGCACGAAGCCACACGACCTTGACGGAGCTTCGATAGGAAGGTGAAATAAGTGAGATAAAGATGCAGAAAAAAAAAATCAAATTGAGCAAACAGTGCTATTCATCGCACATCAATAAAATAGCAGCAAAGTTATAGAAATATACCCAAAAGAAAATATATAGGAAACAGCGACATCTGAGAGTACAAACATTTCACTACATTTTGCGCGTCATATGCATACACAAATTACTAAGATGGATGAAAAGTAAATAATCAGAATGAAAAACAAGTTGTATAAGCCTGCAGATATGTTTACATATTTACAAGGATTATATACATGATTGACATGAATAAAATTGATTAACATGAATAAAACAACAAAGTAAACGACACATATAAGCAAACAGACGCCAAAAAAGAAAAAAAAAAGTTGGCGAATACAAAGTAATATCTACTACTTACAATTAAAAGCATTGTGACATTCGGTCCCTCAGTTTTATACTCTTGCACCCGTGTTTAGAGCGAGCATACATAATCTTGACTGCAGTTATCACCTGCCGGCGCGACTAGCACAGATACTGCGGTTTCGGTTACGTCACAGCTGATGACGAGCAAACATTGGCTGCAAGCGTGCGATAAGGAATATCGTGCATGTTCGCTCGTTGCACCTGACCTACAGCCCCCGGTCAAAGGATGGCTGCCACATACGAGTGGTGAAAGTCCAGGGGCCCATTTCACAAAGCTTCTGGTTTGTAAATATTTGTATTCATTGGCGGGCCGGTTTCGGTAAACAAAACGTCCGATACCACGATATGTTGAAATATTCTCTTCCGGCCGTTTTTAGCGTTAGACCTTTTTTTTTTTTTTTGTGAAAACGGGTTCTGGTGTACGAAAAACGCAGTTAAATGAGTGACCACTTATCATGCGTGCATTGAACTTTCGACGCTGTGTGTCGATGTCACGATATCATGGGGATCGCTCCTCACATCAACGCTGTCGCAGCGTTCTCAACGATCAAGCTAGCGCGCCACGGTGCACGGCGAGCGGACGCGAATTGCTCGATAAAGCGACGCGATCCCGTTGTCGTGATAACGAAACTGCATGCTTAAAGATTCTCCGGGGCTCCTCTGCTGCAAGCGCAGTCGCTCCGCGTATTTAAACGAATTAAGACGAGCTTCGCATTCGAACCAAAAGGAGCCGCGGTGTTCTCTGGAATGAAGCCGCCCTGTAGCCGGAACAGAAGTGCGCCCGGTGCGACTGTATACATTCACCGCACCGGCCCTGCACGCCGTAAAGCCTGCACTTCTGGTCGTGTGGGTGTCTCGGCGTTTCCGTGCCTGAAGCCAATCGAGAATCGAAAGACAGCGATCGATTGAGTCTATACGGCCCCCAACAAGAAGTCGCGACCGCGCAGCCTTAAAAGGCGTACAGGCTCGCACCGGCAGGTTAAGCAAGCAGCGCACCCCTGCTCTGCAGTCTGCGGCCCCCCGACGCTAAACTCACGGCAGCCTTTCGCCCTTGACTTGGGTGACCGGGAAATCGATTAATCGAATTTTAAACTGCAGATCGATCCTGCGCACCAGTGCACCGCCTGCTGTGCAGCTTCCCTTTCGGTATACACCGTTTTACTTTATTCCCTTTATTTCCAAAACTAAGAAGCGAGTGCGTTTCTCTTTTCTTTATTTCCTCACCTCGCGAAGTCCATACGTTGGGAATGTACCGTGCGCACCGATTCCGGTCGCGGTGATTGCTTCTTCACACTTTTTTGTTCGCTTGCGATAAGAAAACATTTTCCAAGTTTTTGCTACTTCCCCGACGTCGGTTGTTCCTGTCGGGACTCGTAGAAAATCGACGCCCTTAGTGCGACTCCATCTCTTTATCCGCGTCTATTTCGCGTTTTTTTTTTCTTTCTTTCTTTTTCTTCAGAATCCGAGATTCCTCCCGAACAATTCATTTGAACTTACTAACCCTTTTCTGGAGCTTTATGAAAATAATTCTTTGGAAGCAATAGAGGCAGCTGGGTAAAGAAAAAAAAAAAGCTAGAACATTTTTCTAGCGCTTACGCCGAGTTTCGTTCCGCATAACCTAAGCTCGCCGTAGAAAAGAGGAAAGACTAAGAGGTTATCCTTGTATCTTGTCGGCCGTATACCACTGTCGTATCAGTTAAATCGAACACCGTCCGGCTATAAGTGGAGAGAAATCTTTAGTTCTTATTATTCTTCCTCCGTTTGGAGCAGCTTAAACCAACCCTAGATACACAGCGTAAATCCTCGGACATTATGGCCTGCGACTCCACAGTTAACTTCTTTGAGAGATATGGTTTATGTTTAAATCGTGTTTACCTCTGGCACTGTCTGTGATGCACTACGGATATGGGAGGTTAGCTTTTTTTTTCTTTTCCCTCCACGGTTTAACCACATCGAAGCGTAAGAGATGAAAAAAATAATAATAATAACGGGTTTCACCTTATTTTGCTTCACTCAGAACTTTGTTTGTTTGTGTGTGTGTGTGTGGGGGGGGGGGGGGGGGGTCGGATCTTTGTTTATTAATGGAATATGTTCATGCTGTTACTGAGCGCTCCCAACATACGCGTTTTCCGCGTTTTTTCCATCATGAATTTTCCCGCAGAGATTCACGCATGGATGTTCACAGACGCGAATACGAGTAAACATGCTTTAGGCAGATTTACTTCCGTAAAACTTTTTTTTTATATAGGCCGAAGTGAATCGCTTCTAAGCTGTAGAACAAAATAAAAATAAATAAAACGTTCGAAGTTAACACAACCTTCGCTACACAGGCAGCTACACGATAACGCCACTCATTGGGTGAAAAATCGTCGAACAAACAAGCACGTCGTTGTATATTTTTCTTGTTTTATGATTTCTCATCAATAGAAGGCCTCCATCTTCCACTGAATCTAAGTATTATTTGCATATCGTGCTGTCAGACACTGGCGTAGCCAGGAGTGGTTCTAACCCCTCTGAAACCATTCTGAAAATTTTCAGTTTTGATTGTCCATATATACTCGCAGACATGAATACGCACGCACGCATATGCATAAAATGTTGGTTGAAGCCCTCTCCCGAAACAATTTCTGCCTACGATACTGCAGTCAGATAACTTTTCTCTCTTCGTGTAACGTGCTTGCTCCATATAGAGAAAATACATAAGGTCCATGTCCATCACTTACACTTGCTCCTTACAATGTCGCAAAACATTTTTTATCGCGTGAGTCGGCTTGAAAGCATCATGAACATTGTTTAGTTTCTTCTTTCAATGACATATATATATATATATATATATGTGTATATATATATATATATATATATATATATATATATATATATATATATATATATATATATATATATATATATATATATATATATATATATATATATATATATATATATATATCACATGAAGTAAATGAGGATAGCTTTCCTCAAAACAACGCATGTAGCAGGGCCGGCTCGCTTCATACAGACCCTGCAAGCACTGTCGTACTCCATGCTTTCAGTGTGCATAACAGACAATCTTCGCTGTGGCCGTCGCCGTGATGCTCTGTCTAAAATACAGTTGTTTTGTGTCCAGCTGTGTGTGCGACGGAAAGTGTACGAAGGTGCTGTGTTTGTCGTAGACTTACCATGGTTATAAATTGGGAAAAGTCTCATCAGTCTCGCTTCCTCCTACAACCGGTGCGTCTCTGGAGCTTCCCACCAGAGCATCAACGAACACGTAGTTTAGCTTTAGAGCCACGTTTTATGAACACGGCGGGCATGGAACAGCACACCGCGTGAGGCTCGATTCGCAAGTTAACCAGGTCGGTCGTTGAACGCATTTCCGTGAGAGTAAACACCATTATGGGACACGATAAATTGATGGCTGGTTTCTCTGTTTTCATTTTTATTTATGGAAGAGCTATAAATTGCAGCGACTTCAAGTTTCCGCCGCGAAAGAATATTTGCAAGAAAACAGGAAGTCCGCCTGGAACTCTTGAGAAGAAAGTATACCTGATTTAGGATTTTGGTCACGATCTAAGTTGATATGCTTCCAGCGTTAACGCTCCTTCTTTTCTCTCTTTCTCTTTCTGTTGACTCGCACTTCTCCACTTCTTGACCGCAAACTTAAAAGTAGCGCGGAGTTTACCGTGCACCTCACGTTTCCCTGCACGAAAGGTGTTCTTTCGTTTGAGCTGCGCTAGTTTTCCGGTACTCTGCAATTTTTCTGTAAGTTCGCCGCATCTTCCTTGGAACTTTATAACGATGTCTGGTTGTATTAGGGTTGCTGTGTAAAAAGGTGTTACGGCGCCATTTTCGTGTATTTTTTTTTTTGTCTGGTAATTTAGGAGTAGTTATCCTCGCACTTGACAGCTGTCGCCATTGAATGTCCAAACGAAATAATATTAACGGTGTCGGGAGCACAGCTCAAAGATTTTATCCGCGGCGACAAACATGAGGCGTGCCAGGAAGGGAAAGCACCGACTGGTGAAGTAAAGAGTTTTACAACACCGAGACTACCGCGATCTTGACCACACTTCGCATTCCTGTATATATTGGACGGCGTAAACAAGTCATTTTCGTTACCCTATTTTATTTATTTATTTTTTATTTCGAACATCTATCTGATGTAATAGTCGCGCGTGAGAAGTAACTCAATTCCGCCCCTTTTTATGGATTAGTTGAACTGATCTACAGTTGCACCGCAACTCGCAATGTATAGGTATCAAGATAACTGAGTTCCAGTAACATTAAAACTTCGTCATTTAGCTGATTCAAGGGCGAAACTGAATCCCCGCTCAATGCTGAAGTTGGGTATGTGTCAATCATGACATTAGCCCCTATATCCTCAATGTGCCCGAAGCTACGAACTTGTATTTTCCTTTTCATAACCGTAGGCATTTATTTAGCCGCAATCGCTTTGGAAAAAGAAAAGAATCTTAAAGGGATCCGTTTTTGCTGAGGACACCTATGGTCGCCCGGTATTCATGGTATGGCTTCTGCTTGTAAGTACCTGAATATATGGGTGCTTATCTAATATAATAATAATTGGGGCTTAACGTCCGAAAACCACGATATGGTTATGAGCGACGCCGTAGTGGAGGGCTCCGGAAATTTCGACCACCTGTGGTTCTTTAACGTGCGCCTAAATCTAGGTACTCGGGCCTCAAGCATTTTCGCCTCCACCAAAAATGCGGCCGCCGCGGCCGGGATTCGATCCCGAGATCTGCGGGCCAGCAGTCGAGTACCATAACCACTGGACCACCGTGGATGGGTGCTTATCTACTTATCGATTTATCGTTATTGTGGTTATATAGACATGGTTTCGCTCCCGCTCTTATATTATTTATTTTATTTCCCCCCTTTTTATTGGTTTTCCTCCTGCGAATCCACCTAGATTTGTGATAATTGATAAGACCCGGGCCACCCAATTGTACGAATTTTTTCGACCCTTTGTTGCAGCAGTATAATATCGATATGGTAAAGTGTTCTATCGCGTAGCGAACTTACATGCGCGCTGCGTGCGCTGTCATCCCGTTTGTGGCATCACCGTATCCGAGCTAATATCAGAGCGTAGGAAGACGGGGCCGCACTTTTTTCGGCGATGGATGGGGCGCGTATTCGTGCGTGCCGCAATCGAGCGGCCGTAATTCGTCATCGAGCGGCGAGGCGCAGGTTTTCCCGCGGGCACGCCGCCCAGACGACGAGCCGCCGACAAGATGACCAAACCTGGTGGGCCCTTCCTATCGAGCCGCCGGTGGGCGCACCGTGAATCACGTCGCCAGCGAGGCTCCCGTAGCGCCCCTTCGTCGGAAGAATCCCGACGCGGCATCAGTGGGACTCGAGCGCGCGTGTCTCGGCCCGCGCGAGCGAGTGCCGCTTCGTCGCGCCTCGGGCGATGTCTAGCGACAGTAAGCGACAGATGAGGTAGATTTGGGGCAGGCGAGCGCTGGGGCAAGAGAGGGCGGGAAGGGCAGTGCGAAGAAAGCCTTCTGCGAAGGTGTGCGAGGTAGTGGCGACAGTGGCCCTAATCGCCGCGCGTGGTATCGCAATTTATTGATGCACGCTGGAGAGATTGGGGGTGACGCTCTCCCGGCGGGCCGACCCGTGGGCTGGCTGCCGCCTTGGGATTCCTGGTGTTTCACTTCATTACGCGCGTGCCTCTGCTGCGCCGAATATTGCTCCCGCTTGGCCGCTCGCCGTTTTCTTATTCCCTGCTGGCCTATTACTTCGAGGCTTATTTCTTGTTAGTATTTAGCTTATGCCCTCTTCGGCAGAGAAAGCTCGCGTGGCCCGATGCGTCGTTGATTTCTCCATCTGTCTGGATTCCAATCCTCTGAAGGCGATGTCTTGCCCATTGCTGAGTGTTTCTTTTTTCTTTTCTTCTTGTTGTTTCGCAAGCATTGGTATGAGGGCCTTTTCGTTTCTTTTCGATGCGCTAGACGAGCTTCTCGAGGCGAGAAGTGTTTGTGGAACGCGAGGCATTTCTGGAAGGAAGCCAGGGGGCGGGCACGAAAGAAGAGAGCAGCAAACCATCGACATAGCACGACGCACGCACTGCGCTGAAGGAGTGCAGTTGTTGCTTCATTTTTCTCCCCCGGCGTGCTGCGAAAATGCGTGCTGCGGCGAGTAATAGTTGATGCCCATGAATAAAGCACGAACCTCTCTTGTTGCATGAATGCGTTCCCTCGCAGTGTTCGGCTTGGATAACGCAACGGCGTTCCTTTTGGGTGGTAACCGGTATGCATTATTTTCTCGTTCACGTATTGTATATACTTTCTGGTCAAGGCGGTTGGGAAATGGACGCGTTGGACTGTAGGAGGCATATATATATATGAGTAGTCGCTCCAGTTAAATCTCCCATCCCAACCCGGTGTGCCTGTTTATTTTCAAGACTCAAAATACTCAGACATTCGAGACCCCAGAAAGTGCTGTACAGCTTACTACAATGCTCGAGTCCCATTTTCTTCAAAACCCCTGGAAGCCCATTGCGGCTCGTGACTTCAGTAACGAACCCAAGTGGTCAGAAATGCCGCTTCCCTCGGCAGATTGCGTGTTTGCCTTTCTGATTCCCTCAGGCCTTTAAATCACCGAAAGCAAGAAAGGAGGAAAGAAAAGAATGAAATAGTTGAAAAGGAAAAAGTAAATAAGTATAAATAAATAAATATATAAAGGAAGAAAGGAAAAGAAAGAAAGAAAGAAAGAAAGAAAGAAAGAAAGAAAGAAAGAAAGAAAGAAAGAAAGAAAGAAAGAAAGAAAGAAAGAAAGAAAGAAAGAAAGAAAGAAAGAAAGAAAGAAAAAGAATAATCGCCCTGGCTGATGCGTTTAGCAGCGAATACTCTTAGTTACAGCACGTGAAAAAATACTTTTAGCGGTTACAATGTCCAGTAGTCTTCATTTTGCATCGTAATTTAGCTTCCACCACGCTGTGCTACAGGTACAGCGGTCGCTTTACCTGCAGCCTTTTTTTTTTTTTTTCAGCGAAGCTGTCTATGGCTAGCATAAGGGGAAAATGTGTCCGAGATGTTGACAAAAATACGTCATCCACGCGGTGTGGTCACGCCGCGCGCCTGTTTAGTTAGAGCGCCAGTGGCAGCATAAACTTGAGTACAATCGAGGCCACTTGGCCAAACTGACTGACGAACATCGGACCAACGACGCTAAGCGCAAACGCATTGCCCGCCAGGGTGCTCAGTATCGCGAAGATGAAAATGCCCGTCGGCGAGTTCGTTACAACGCATACGAGCAAGCTTTTTACGGGAGTTGGTCGGGAATCTGTTTGGGTATCCGTGTGTGTGTGTGTGTGTGTGTGTGTGTGTGTGTGTGTGTGTGTGTGTGTGTGTGTGTGTGTGTGTGTGTGTGTGTGTGTGTGTGTGTGTGTGTGTGTGTGTGTGTGTGTGTGTGTGTGTGTGTGTGTGTGTGTGTGTGTGTGTGTGTGTGTGTGTGTGTGTGTGTGTGTGTGTGTGTGTGTGTGTGTGTGTGTGTGTGTGTGTGTGTGTGTGTGTGTGTGTGTGTGTGTGTGTGTGTGTGTGTGTGTGTGTGTGTGTGTGTGTGTGTGTGTGTGTGTGTGTGTGTGTGTGTGTGTGTGTGTGTGTGTGTGTGTGTGTGTGTGTGTGTGTGTGTGTGTGTGTGTGTGTGTGTGTGTGTGTGAGAGAGAGAGAGAGAGAGAGATCGTCTGTGGTTCGCCGCATACCTTTCCACCATCTCCAGCGTGCGTGACTGTGCCCTGCGACGTTCCGGCAGTGCGCGTCATCGCGCTGCCCCGAACAAGTGCCTGTGAGCGGGAATGGTCACTACTCGTTGATGAAGGGATTTGTGTGCTGGTTCGCCACAACTGACTGCTACGTCCCCGCACCGCAGCACCTACCAAAAATAAATGTGGTTGAGGAAAGGCTAGTGTCGCCATGCCTTCACTTCATTCGTCGCTTGAGCCACGGCAGTGAGTGGTCAGTATGCTGTGAACGCAACTAGCGACGTTGCTAGGGAAATGGCTACGTCAAGACAGAAAATTTTAAATATAATTAAACAAAACAAACAGCTTCGCTGGTCTTCCATCTTCACATTGTGCAAGGGCTCTGAAATTTTTTTTCTGCAGATGCGAATAAGCTAATAAGCTATAATTTGCGCCCCTGACATGAAGCTGCATCTGTTGTTTAAAATATAAGAAAACGCATGTAGGGTTTACGGAACCCAAAGGAGAGGGAGAGAAAAAATTCCCCATCTCCCGCTAAAGGGAACCATGTGTGGATGCGAAGCAGCGGAGAGATAATTAGCTTGAGCGGGAGGAACGTCGCCGCTCTCATCGCGGCGCTGCACAGGAGAGAGAATGAGGCGCGCGCGCTCCGTCATTTTGATACCGCGGAACTACCGTGGCGCCCCCCAGCGGAGTATGCAGCAGTCACACCCCCTGTCGTGCGCGCCGCTCCGTAGAGGATTCCTAGAGGAAAGGACGGGGGGGCACCGCAGGAGAGGAGGATGGGACGTGCATGCGCTGTGGGGGTGTGGGACGCGGGAGCCGCTCCGTAGAGTAGAGGATTCCTAGAGGGGTGAGGACGCGCATGCGCTGTGGGGATGTGGGACGCGGGCGCCTATTCCTAGAGTAGAGGAAGGGGGTGAGCGTACGAGAGCATAGGGGAGGGGACGCGAATGCGCTGTGGGGGGGGTGTGGGACGCGGGGGGCCGCTCCGTAGAGTAGAGGATTCCTAGAGGAGAGAAAGGGGGGAGGGGACGCGCATACGCTGTGGTGGTGTGGGACGCGGGAAGGAGGGACGGACCAAGCCCCCCTCCAAACACATGCAAGCAAGATTAAGGAATGGGGTCAACCTGGGCGACACACACCACCTGCCTAGCCATTGTTAAGCAGCCTCTCTGTGCTCTCGGCCATGACTCAAAGAATGGGGTCAACCTGGGCGACAGACACCACCTGCCTAGCCATTGCTAAGCAGCCTCTCTGTGCTCTCGGCCATGACTCTGATGACTGTGTTAGGATTGACGGCCTTCATATTACTACAGTGTTCTGGTTCGCATAATGGGTGCTTCCCTACTTCATGAAAGTGGCCGGACGCGGGACGGGGGACGGGCGACGCGGGACGCGGGACGGACAGAGCCCCGAGCATAAAATGCTTCGCATCTAAAAAAAACTGGTGGAAGCGGATGACATGATGCGTTAGTGTATACGACCGAAGGTTGATTGCTCATTTGAAATTAAACTTTCCGTTTCATGACCACGTTCTTATACAATGCCACCTGCGTTGTACGGTGTAGGTACGCAAAGGTCGATTTTCCTTTGCTGTCACTTTCGTTTTCTTTCATTGTCTTCGATACCGTCTGAGAAAGGCTGTGTTACTTCGTCTTTGAAGGTGCGCTGTAAGAAAGTAGGCTGGAGTAGAGACGACGTGTCATGTTGAGTAGCGATCGTGGGCAGCCCTCGCACGCTTCCAATTTCACATAGAACTTACGACGTGTGGGGCGAGGTTTGAATTTTATAGTAAACCTCACGGCGGCACCGACGCCGACGGCGATGGCAAAAAACTGACCCCCCGTTCCGCCCCAGTGTGAAATCTGCAGAAACAGCGCAGCTGTGTTTCTCCTCTGTTTCCCTTGTGAATTTTTGTGATTGTCTGTGATGTTTTGTGATTTCGTGTGGGTGTCTGCGATTACGTTATTTGTAGAGTGGAGGCGGATGGGAAAGGACGTGTGGCAGCCTCTGCCACACCCTCCGCTGCTACAGTGACCTTAGGCCAAATTCACTCTCGAGCCGCGCTTTCCACTTTTATCGTGCTGCTACTCCTTCGTTCGCCACCAAGGCATGGTTACATCATCTATGGGCGCATCTGTGAACCCTCTCGTGATAACCGTGGACACTCATCGGTTGTCCGGCCCAGCTCTAAAACAGCTCCACTATGAAAATGCGCCGGGAGTGTCCATATCTCCTTGAGGCGGAATGTCCACGTATGTGGACGTCACACTTGTTACAATTATTTTTTCCAGTACTTTGTGCTAGTGGACTAGAAAGAGAAAGATGCATTGCGCGTGAACCTTCTGCACAGTTGGTGTGTCTTCACTTAACCTGACTGTACTGCGTATGACCGCAGCCGATCACTTTTGCGAGGACACGTTCGACGAGTCATCGGACTTGCCGCGTTCCACGGCGAATATTAAAAGTATTCTCTTTATTTTTGCTCGAAATGAGTACAACCAAAAAGAAATTGCGCGTACATATTGAGCTCACGATTTGTTTCTTTTTATGAAAAAATGCCACATGACTGATTGCAGAGGAGTTGTATATTTAATTACACGGTAATCGTAATCAGCGTGCAATTCCTGAAATCCGCACAAAACAACGTATTACTTAATTTTCCTTCTTGGAATGTAATATCTAGTAGCTTGGAATTGTGTTGTGGAAAATGCGCGCATTTGACGACATTCGATCACGATTCGCGCATAAAGGGAATATAATTGCTATCGCAATAAGAAGAAAATTTAGCAGTGTAAATTGCACTATGACACACTCGGTCACATGCAGCGCTGCGGAAATGATGGGAAAAGACACATAGACGTATATAGCCCTCATATATGCCCATTTTTCTTTTGGCTTAGTCTCTGTCACGCTGCATGTTACGAAGTTTTTTTACTGTGCCAGTACTGGCGGAAATTGGTCTTAGAGACTAGGAGATGTTGGGCCGAGTGGGTCTGCTTAGTAAGGGAGATAAGTAAGATTCGACGTCTACTTCTTGCTTATCATTAAGTGGATGTGAAAGAAACTCCATGTCACTTTTTGTTTCTTCTAATTTATGAGAGGTCATCCGCGTTAGCTTTCAATATCGCGGGGGGGGTGAAGAAAAAGCATAAAGCTTAATTATGGCTTTTCTCCAACAATCGTCATGATTTTGTTACCACGTTACCTTATACTGTAGGGGGGCACAGAAAAGCAAGTAGATGCATTTAAGAGAACTATATCTCAGGCCATTCTGTTTTCTAGAACTTTAATATGGGGTCTTTGGTGCCGAAGTGGGAGAGAGAAAGGCAAGGAAAATGCAGGAAAGTTCAACAGGTTGAGCCCGATTGGCTACTTTGGGGGGAGGGGCAGGAAAAGGATGGAGAGAGGAAAGAGAGAACAACCTACACGCTTGCACGCATGGCAGCGTTCACCGCGCATACCCAGAAGATCACAAACTCATGGAAAACATGGACTACACCAGATTCCTCGGTGTGATTCAGAGAGACAAACACTTAACAAAGCGCTGCTACAACTGCGCGATCGGCCGTTTTTCGTACTGGCGCTAGTGGGAAACCGTCCCCATCGTTCCTCGGCTCACAATGCAGTCAAGGCACTTTTGTGCTTCTCAAAGACAACCGGAGCTGTGCTAACGCCTTTGACTAAGTGGTGCAGTTTCGCACGCGTGAGCGAATTCGCCGAGCATTCACTCCCCCCTCATACCCTCCCTCCCTTTTCTCTCTCTCTCCCTCCAGCTTCCAGTCTCCTTTGCCCAGAGTAAGCGTGGACAACCAGATGCTTTTCTGATTAATCTTCCCGCATTCTGCCTTTCTGTCTTTTTTTTCCCCTTCTTCAATGCGAAGCTGTTCGTGTAAAAAAAAAAAAAAAAAAAAAAAAAAAAAAAAAAAAAAAAAAAAAAAAACAAGAAAACGAAAAACGTGGTGGAGAACGTCCGCGCCTAAAACAATGAGGAAAATTTACCGAGAGAGGTATAGCAACTGGTGCGGTGAAACTGCAATGGGTGCTATAATCACGTGAGGTGTGGTCAAAGGAATTTCAAGCGGATTCCACACGCCTGGACATCTTTTTAGCAGGCCGAGGTCACCCGAAGTCTTCGCTCCTTCGTGTCGTTGCCGAACAAGAAGTTGCTGAATGTTGCCCTAGATTGTAAACTTAACCGACTAAAATAATGTATCATCAGGGACATTGTAAGAAATTATAAGAGGGATTTTAGTTATGTCTGAAATTTCCATGAGGATTCCAAGGAGGCCTGGTTTCCGAACTACGCCCCGTCATTCGCGTAGAAATATTAACGAGAAGCCTCGTTGGCGCATTCAGGCCACCGTTGCGGAGAGTGGGAAAATCAGATAGGTTAACCAGGCGTATACGTCCGGTTTGTTACCCTGCAAAGGGGAAAGGTATTGAAGGGAGGTAGACAGAATGGCAGTTACGAGTTCCTAAGTGTCCATTGCCATTGGTTGTCCGCCTTTGCTATTATGATACGCGCAGAATTCATATTGTCTAGAATTTTAGATTACGATAAATTCCAGCGCAAGAAGTTTTTTTTTTTTTTTTTTGAATGCTCCAGTTAGTGGCAAAGATATGTTGACCATGGCTACCGCGGTAACGCAAGGTGCATGGCCTTAGAATGTTTCCGATGGGCTGTCGAAGTTCCTAATTTACGGAATAAGAGCATAATCAGCATACACTCCGGCGTGAACTGTCGAAACTGGGCGAGATAACCTACCCACATGCACAGAATGTGAAGGAATTGGTGGTGATGAATACTTTATGAGGTCCTGCGTGCGCTTGAATACAGAAAGGAAGACAATGCTAGACAGCCCATAGGAAAGGAAAAAGATGGTTTCAGAACGCGCCTCTGCAGCAGATGATGTTCCCCGAAGGACCAAGAATAGTGCGTAAAGAAGATTTCACGCATTCAAGTTGAACTTCTATTTGACAGATTTGGTAGAAGACTGTCTGACACTGAAAAAAAAAATAAACGGGCGGAGTAGTCATTGCCGGCCAGATTGCTAGGCTAATCCCTCTAGTAGAAAAGTCCTAAGCCAGTTTACCAAGCTAAAACCGTTATTTGAGCAGTAAAATTTCGAAAAAAGAAAATGTGATAATCAAGTCTTCATCGATTTCTTTGGCTCAGAACCAAGTGCAACTTTAGCATGCTCTGGCAGTGTCACCACTGTCTTCCCTAGAAGAATTTCTTTACCATGCATGCAACCTCGTTATTAACGTAGATTACCGCATACAATAAGAAAATATATAATTGAGACATGTCTCACGAAAAATAAATGAAAATGGTCCAAGTTAATGCCGTGCATTGGCAATTAAGGAAGAACGAATTAGAAGACAACTATGCGTGCATGCGCAATGACAACGCGTTCAAAACAACAACAAAAAACACAAAAGCGACATAGAAGACCACGCTTTGAGCTTGCGCGAGGCTGCAGGAGCTATATTATAATGGCGTATGCTCCCATTCAGCGATAGCGCGAGGTATGAATAAATTTCCAAGTTCACATGCATGACGCTTAACGCTTAGTTTTTTATAAACGTGATGGCAGCGTCTAAACGTAGCATTGGGTTTCATGAAGCTCGCCATGAAAAGGCCGTCACGATAGAATGAATGGCCATACAATTTTTAGAGGAGTGAAAAGCGAGCAAAATTTGCGGTGACGTGATAGCTCCGGTAAGTCAGCGTACTTTTTTTTTTTATAAAGCAGCGACGGCACGTGACACAGACCTAATTATGTCCCCCCTGTTCGCGCTTCCTTTATAACCGAGTGGTAACTGCTTCTCTTTCTTTTCAGTTTCGTCAATTTTCGCTGGTGCTTTTCAATTTTCATTTATTTCCATAAATTCACAATCTACTTTCTCTTATTATTTATTCAATCGATAATTCTTCAGTCGTAGATCCAGCAGTTGCACGCCCAGCATTTTGCTGTGGTCTAACATATCCAGCTCACACTCAAAGTGCTCTGTGCGGAGAAACAAAATTAAATTTGTCACACTGGTCATTACATTTAAACACCTCTGCAACGTGCGCACCACTATAAGTGTCATGTTTTGAAAGAAGTTTCGCAAGAAAAAAGCGTTACAAGTGAGGGTATGATTCAGCGCGTTCAGCAGTTTGACTATAGAAGTACAAATCGGCTGCATTTTTCTCGAATGCGTCAAAGTCTGCCACAGGGTGCCATATAATGTTTGTGACGTTAATGGCGATAAATCTTTATAACCTAAAACAAATGCAGTAGTGCACTTGAAGTAGATGCATGCGGCGTATTTTTTATTGTTGATTAACATAATAGAAAATACCTGTTAAAGAACCTGTAATACCTACGCACTTTTTAAGTGCAGTAGCTGCTGTTTGAATAGCAAGACCAGACACAACCCGATTATCGGTGAACTTTTCAAACACGTACGGATAACCTCAGTGAAAGCGCTCACTCTAGTGGCTTTCTGGGCGCTATGTTACAGCGGCATAACAGGAAGTGCATTGGATGTCACGAATACTGTGGAAGTCGGCTTTCTGAGCGTGGTCCTGTGATATTAAGTTCATACTCAAGCCCTTGCCTCTTCTTGCTGTCAAAAGAATCCTCTTTCTGGGGGGTATTCACATTCTTTTTTGGGGAACCGTATCTTTTTTTGTGCTTGTATCATTAGTCTTCTATCTACGTCATTTTTACGCCGTGTCTTACTGACAAAATAGAGCGATGAACCCTTACGTCATGCAAAACTACGTATTTCTGCATTTTAAACGAAGCAATTCGCTGAATCTTTCAAGGTGAAAAGATTCAGCACAGGCCTGTGCATATTATCAAGCCTATAACCATAACTCTCTCTGAACTCACATGCATTTTTTCCAGAAAACATCAGTCAGTCAGTCAGTTAATTAATTAATTAATTGATCAAGTCGATCACTCTCCAAACACGACTTCGTGGAGATTGTATATTATCGAAAACGTGAGGCGACCTTAGTGTTTCAATTTAGCATCTTTATTAGCGCTAGACCTAGCGTTTGGTTTTCTTGGGTAGACTTTAAGGTAACTTTTCGTGTTGGGCTTCCATAGCTTCACTGTACACACACAGTCCATTAGGACCGGCTTGTTCACTGTCGTCAACTTCCATTGTTCACGGAGCTGGCAAGCGCGTGTCCTTCTCGTACAACACCCAAGGCATCAACTAACTAGGTGTCCTAACGCGCCCGCAGATCAAGCGGTAGAGGGTGCGGAGGAGGGCGATAGTTGGCACGGAGCAACCACCAAACGAAGCGCGCGTTACACGCCGCCTGGCGAAGACGTCATCCCGGAACCGGCGCAACAAAGCTAGAGCAGCGGGCGCGCGGCGGGAGCGCCACTGGGAGAGAGGGAGGCCCAGCGCACTCTGGAAAGTGACATCAGCCCTTCTTCCCTCACGCCCTTGCTGCAATGATGCTCTGGTGTATCGTAAACAGTCAATAGATGAGTGAAAGAAGACTGTTCTGTAGTGTGTATGGGCCATTTTGATGGCACGTACCCGTCAAGAAAACAGTCTACTCTTTCAGTGGATTCATTTAATTTTCATCATCTTGTCAGTTAATTGCTCCTTTATTAAAATTATGCTGTTATACTGTATGTATCCTAGTCAACTTTTAATTTGAATCATTGCGTCATTTTTATGTGAGTTTTTATTTTTTATTGGGGTTTGATAATATTCGACCAACGCTCGACATCCAGTTGGCTGAGGGCGAAGTCCGGTGTGCTTCTTGAGAACCATTAATGTCGCTAGATGCTAGCGCTGTAATAACGTGAGCACACTCCGGGTCCTTGATGACAGACCAGCATTGTACTTTTAGATATATTGATTTGGTAGAGGCAAATTTACTTTTGCGTACAAGTGTGCTTCGCGTATATACTTGTAGTCATATCAAGTGATAGGCATATGGAATCGCAAAGCGATAACAAGCTATCGGGGCAACGTTCATTTGGTCAGTTTTTCCTTTTCTGACGTCTACACTGCTCGCTTAAATTGCCAGCTCACATTTCTATTGCTGGCTCTATGATGTTTCAGTTTCATAATATATCATAATCATCACCCAGCACCTGGAATAGCATGTCAGGCGAAAAGCCAGACAAACATCTCCAGCTCTTCATTAAAATATTTCTCTCTCTCAGTTTCATGATAAAAAAGTATTCATCGACTATTACGATACTGCCCAATGCGAATTCTGAGCGCAGCTGTTTAGGTGTTTTGATTTTGCGATAAGTTGAGGCAAATGCTTCTGCTTCGGCGGCGCACACCTCTGCATTCTAGCGTCGGCGGCGTTGACCCTCTGCTCGGGCGGCTCGTTTAGCAAGTAGCGGCAGAAGACGGACTTCCACCAGTTGCGTCGCTCATTGTTCAAAAAGAAGTGGCTGAGACTATTTTCTATATATGTACACAGTTTACCTTAAGAAGAGAACGCCGTGAGAAGCGTGATTGGCGCGGACAATTTCGTGCAGCCCATTTCCCATCAATACGCCGCAGACGGAGCGTAGCGCGACTGCCTCGCTAACCGGGAGACCGTGGAAGGCAGCGCGTGGGCGCGTTCGACAACAACCAAAGCACGACGCCGTGCACTACTGTGGCGCCGCGAAGGGCAGCCGTGGAACCTGTCGTCTCGCCACTTTCGATCCCTCCTCCTTGCGCTCTCCTCGCTATCGCCGTATTTCATCCGCCGCTGCGCTCCGCGTTCTCTCTCTTTTGTCCAGGTTCGCTGTATCGGTTACGCCGACGTCGCTCAACGCAGGAACGGGCGCCTCAGAGCTGCGCTTTAAAATGTGCCGGCCTTATGTACTTTGTGGTAAGGCTCTGTACATAATATCTGGTTGGGTGGATAGTGTAGCCAGTAGAGTAATGCAATGCACTTACCTAGCGAGAAGGAAAAAAAACCAACTTCTTCCTGTCTGCATACCAGTCGTAGTAATTATTGCTTCAAAGATACCAAACCTGTAAAAGAAAACTCTTGCAGCTTTTGGAAATGGTGCTTTTTACTATCTGCTGGTATCACCGGCTGTCGTGCAGGCTCCGTGGCAGTACAATGGCTTCAGCTTTCGCCGCATCAGAACTCCTAGCTGACCTCCAACGTGAATTCGGTAAAACGCTACGCAATAAAAAAGTTACGTAGGATTACTTGGCTTTAAAAAAAATGTTAAAATGTGTGGTATATTACGGTAGTTTATAATATTTTATACTCAAGCCATCTTTTGTTTTACAGTCGTTGATAACTACGCTTCGATGCAACAATGTGCGAGTCTGGCTGGTCTTTCGAAACGGTGGCTCTCTCGTAACTGGTGCAATAAATGATGGAGCGGCCTAAGGAACTATGCTGCTCAAATAACGTTCATCGATCCATTTTGGTGTGCGAGTGCGTTTCTGTCTACATGAACAGCGAGAAAGGGAATGCCACTTCTTTTATGTATAATCATAAACCGAGAGCACCGATTTCCAGAATTTCTTATTTTCGGGTTCTAATATGTGCGCTGCAGTGTACACTCTTGCGATGAATAAGTTTCACCGTTTAGGCCCACCGTTTTCCTAAGTCTAGTTGTACTGTGTTGTTTTAATTCTAGCTGTTCCCTACCAGCGTGTTTGAAATGTGCTTACGTATTCACCACTGTGTCGCCGGTCAGACAGTTAAAATATGCATATAGGGACTTTTTCGGCATTGAGTGATCAAATTCTGGTTCCCAATAACTGAATGACTCTAGTTTGACCTAAGTGGGCTTTGAAAGTAGGCACGTGCAATCTCTTGTACGATCTAGCTCATGTCCTCTATTTTGTTCACTGCGTGTGCTCAGGCTGGTTGTGCCTTTCAACGTAAGGTCTTTCAGTCTAAAAGTTGCGCTAAGATACTGGGTTTAGGTTCATGTTTACGAATAACTGTTCTTTTTTTTTCTCTCTCTATTCTTTACCCAGGTAAGTTTCGGCGGCTCCTTCTCTGCCTTATGAAGAGACCTCCGGTGCAAGGCAGCCGCATGTCAGGCTCACTGACGGATAACGGCGTGCAGCCAGTATGGTGAACATTGCGTGCGGCAGCTTTTCATTCTCCAACGCACGGTTCTCTCGGTGAGCAAATTTGCATGCGTAGGACAATATTAAGGCTTTATTGGCTCTCCTTCTTCATCCCCCCCCTCGGTTCTCTGTTGCCGTATCATGGCCCTGAAGATCTGCATACGAACGGCGAAATGCACGGGGAAATATTCGCCTATAGAAATACGCTTCAGATGAAAAACGAGCGTGAATGAACAGTTTCCAGCAAACTGCAGAGTCGTCGTCGTACTTCGGTGTGGTTCCCTCATGTAATTAATACCGGCCTTGGCTCATGCAGAGAGCGTGAAGTGCTTTTGCGGGATACGCGTATCCTGTTTTGACGTCTGCAAACATTACTCTGAGCGAGAGAAATGTTGATTATTTTAATCACCGTGGATATTTATTTACAGTTGGGTCTATATCTTAGTCCAACCGTCGCTTGCACTATCGCGAACAATTGAAACGCGAATAGGTGGCGTGCGTAACTAATGGTACAATCAGCGCCACGTGTTCGGCATGCTAAGTTCAGGCGAGATGAACGCGTCATCCATTGCAATATACTATCGGTTATGGTTTGATCTTATGTTTTTAATTGGATAGAAAAAATAGGAACACCCCAGGCTATTTCTCTCCGTCGCCGTTGCCGTGATGGTTCCACATAAGTCCGAGCGTGAAGAGATCCTCTCACGGCCCGCGCGCGGCGCACGGTGGGTGCGAGGAAAGGTGTACAAGGGTGAATCGAGAAGGATGGTGGCTTGGTGCGCGTTGTCTTCCCGCAGGCGAAGAAATGGTAGAAGTCAGATATGTTTATGCGTCCCTATGCTCGCATGATACCATTTTTGTTAGTTTAAACGTTTACTACAGGATATGCACCTATAAAACTGTCAACCATATTACCTGCAGTTGTCTAATATCTAGTACATTGTTATCGCTATTAATATTTTGAAAGCACGAATTTTTGTTTTCTTGCGGCATCACTGTCGAAGCGAAAAACGCATCGCCCCTACCACAGCTGTTTGTGTTGCGTGCCATGTACGAAAAGTAGTGTGCACGTGCGAGCCAAACACCAGCTAGAAGTCCGTAGTGAGTGAGTGAGTGAGTGAGAGATAGAGAAATAGACTTGATTTAAGGAGCAGACGACGATACGCTCGTCCCCAGGTGGGCGGCGTCCTCGGGTCAGGGCGCCATCATCCCTCGCCGCCCGTCGCGCTTCGTCCACCAATCGAAGCTGGACCTCAGATCGTTAGCTGGTCAGTTCGCTCTCTAACTGCACCGGAGGTCTGCATAATTTCTGTTCTTTTTTCCCTCGATTGTGCTAAGCATCTCCAGCAGGCAGTGCTGATTGTTCAGTGGCGTTCAATATGAGTTGTAACGTGGTGGCCATGGTTGAAGGCGCCCCAAGCCTATATTCTGCAACACCGGCGCGCGTGAAATCGGTTTTGGAAATACCAGTTGTAGAAACACTGTTTACGCCACTGGTTGTTTTGTATGTCGGTGCCATCATGCAGTGTTGGCGCCGCGTTGACCACGGGCAGCATGTTGCAACTCACATTGGGTGCGACTGTATACCATTAAAGGCAGTGAGCCTTCATGGAAGTTTTACGAGACAGCCTTTAGTTGCGGTATCTGCCTCCGTACACTAAAATTTTGTTGGGGAAAACTGTTTATAATAATAATAATAATAATAATAATAATAATAATAATAATAATAATAATAATAATAATAATAATAATAATAATAATTCGGACGGAGGACTTCGCACTCGCTGCAGGTGTGCCACAAGTGCGATGTGCTGTCGTTACTGGGATGGGCGTACACGTGCGTTCGTAATGTCCGCACAGTCGCTGTCGCAATATGAAGGCGCATCACCCTCGTTCTGAATCTGTTGGACACGACGCTCCGCATGAGATCTGCGAGCCCTATAGGGTTGCGTTCTTGCTGCCTGTGGCGCAAGACGAGAAACAGTCTTTATTATTGAGGTTTTGAGCCCCACTTTCTTTACAGTTTCGCGAGTATGCATGGTTAGTAGATCTAGATGTTCGAAACGTTTTCAAAGATCATAGCCGCCAGTGACGTCCATCTTCGTGTTCCTTGACTGAGGACGTTGTACCGGTCGGTATTAACATATTCGCTAAAAGCTTCGCGGTAAACAGCGAATATTGGGAAGAAAATGTGGGCTCAACAGAAACAACGAGCGACACAACGAAATTTTATGGACACAACTACAAATAGTGATAAGACAGCGGTGTCGATTAGAGTGTAGCATATATTCTGGTTCATATTTGAGGGAAAGGGGTGGTGTTGACAAGGCCAACTTCCCGGCGTAGTTCAGATAGCCAGCGGTCAAGAGTTACCTAATCGGTGCCAATAGCAGTGTCCAGCGCACTCGAAGGCGGCAAAGAACCGGATGGTGCGATGAAGTGAGGAAATCTGCATGCATAGATTAGGTGGCCGCAGCTGGCGCCAGACTGGGGTAATTGGAAATCGATGGGAGAGATCTTTGTGCTGGAGGAGGCGATCATGATCACGAGAATGATGATTATCAGGTAATGTGTGCATATTAGCATGCCCTCAGCAACAGAAATCGTAGTTCGATCCATCAGGGATGTTTGTCTTTTAACGGCACTGTTTATCCGTCTTGAAAAAAAAAAAAAAAGATAGCCAGCTCATTCTATGCACTTGCTTGCTTTACGTGCACGATCTTATAACTGTCGTTTACTATCTTCCACCGGATTTTCATGAAACTGCCTTCGTTTGTGTACCTTAAAGCCCAAGGTGCCAGGTAGGGTACAAATGTTTTCATTTACCCCTGTATGAATGCTGCGAGCTGGTAATGTGGAAGGGTTTCGGCACTATTTCCACGAAATGCTGATAAATGGTCATCGGCAAAAAATGCCTCCCTCTAAGAAGATGACTCGATCAGCATGTTCCCTGTATTTTTTAAATGCGAAGCATTTCTTAGCAAACTGCAGGCCCTTTGCGTCTTCTTATCTACATATCTATCTATCTCGCCGCCTACGTCTGGGTGCTCTCGGGATCGCCACCTTATTTGGGTAGAGCAAAATTAGTATGGGAGGGTAAGAGGGTATCATGAATATGTCTGGCTGGCCATGACATAAATAACGGGAAAATTCCGTCGCGTACGTCGTCAAACCCTTTCCTCCAGACACGTGTGGCACATACCCGCGTACCACGGACCGCAGTATACGGGTACGCGCCACAGGTGATTGACAATTTATATCTACATAGGAACGGCGAGAACAGACATTGGTAATATCAATGCGAGAGCGTTAAGAAAAACTGTCATCGGCAGCGTTGACCCGACGAATGCAAAGAATAAATATCGTGGTCCCAGCAGGAATCGAACCCAAGCATTCGGCGTGGCAATCAAGTATTCTACCCCAGAGCCACGCCAGGCCTCGAAACTGGTTTGAAAAAGACCCTATGCAGGCGTAACGTTGCTGAAACGTCAATTGTGGTTGCAATGCTGGCTATCTAATTTTATAAACATTACATATTTACTCCTATGATACAGACGTCACGTCGGGTTAACGTCAAGTTGTATACTTAGGCGCCATCCACCGAAGTTGGCCTGCGTGGCACTAGCCAGCGCTAACATCCTCGCAAGCACAAGCGCTACATATCAGCTTACCGCTTATGTTGTTGGTAATACCCATGTTGCTGTTGGCATCGTTACGCAACTGTAAACAACTGCTTATATAAAACATATGCCACTGTTCAACATATGTTTGTGCGTACAAAATTTGTACACATCCGTAGCGTCATTTCGTAACGTTTCGCCCAAGAAAAATATTACACCACATGCGCACAGTCACCTTCCCCTCCGCATGCTTCGCATAACATCGATTGGCATGGTACGTGGGATCTGCCGAATTTTTTAACTGTTTATAGCTTTTCTTTTTTTTTATATATATATATAATTGGCTGTGATTGATAAGTATGTTCCAACTGCTTCAGAAGCGTACATATAATTACTCTGTTGTCATATTCAAATAGCTAGTAAATGAAGGGTTGATTGACTGATTGTTGAGAAGCGCCGCATCAAACTAAAAAAAAACCGCATCAAAAAAGGAAGGTCGTTACATTGTTCAGAGAGTGCAAATAACATTAAATTAACGTAAGAAAATTTTAGTGTGATTACCGCGTTAGAAAAAAAGAAGAAGAATTGTACAACAGCTTGGGCCTTCTACGAGGTTGAAGCTCGCATCAATATAGGGATGAAAATAATAGAGTGAGGTGGCGGGGGGGGGGGGGGGGGTGATTGAATAAGGGTTTAGAGGCATGGCAATCTTATAATGTCGACTCGAACTGCCGTCTGAGCGTATGTCTATCACGGCTTTATTGAATCTTTTATGGAGTATTGGCCTATTAGACAGTCTGTAATGCTCCCGTTGCTCACATCCCCATTTTTAAATTTCTTTTTATGTTGTGTGTGTGTTTACGTCTGCTGCTTCTCTCCGCCTTTCTTTTCATCTTTCACTCCCCTTCACCCTCGTGCAGACCGAATGCAATCCCGGTTGAACTCGCAGCTTGTCCCTCATATATATATATATATATATCGGAGATAAGGTGATTCTGGGTCCGGGTAAATGTACACAGTGAAGTAGACACGCTTCGTACGCGTGTCTACTTCACTGTATGTGTATATCTGTGTGTGTGTGTGTCACACACAAACACACACACACACAGATATATACATACAGTGAAGTGTGTGTGTGTGTGTGTGTGTGTGTGTGTGTGTGTGTGTGTGTGTGTGTGTGTGTGTGTGTGTGTGTGTGTGTGTGTGTGTGTGTGTGTGTGTGTGTGTGTGTGTGTGTGTGTGTGTGTGTGTGTGTGTGTGTGTGTGTGTGTGTGTGTGTGTGTGTGTGTGTGTGTTTGTGTGCGCGCGCGTGAAGGTCGTGCAAAACCCAGGTTGCCTAATCTCATGAAACGCAACAGATCTGAGACTGCTGACGCCCAGCTGTTCGTAAAAGCAAGAGGTGCTCGCTTTTAGCTCGTGTTAAGCCGGGCATGAAAGATTTGGGGCTCTTGCTTGCTAGTGTGGGTGCCTAGCCATATTTAGCATAATCAATGCGTAACTTAAGGTTCGTTGTGTGGCGCTGTAGACCAGCGCTATGCAGTAGCGCGGACATCGCCGTTCAATAACGCCATATTTCAGCGCTGTCCGCATTAACTTCACCCGAACCACTGGCCTTCGCAGCGCCATCGATCTAACATTTTTCTATATTAGTACTTTTACTATTTCGTACCAAGCACGCAATCTATATAACGTTTGCGGGCATGGGAAATGCAGCGAAAGGACGTTTCGTAAAGGACATAAAAGTGCAGTCTGAGATTTAGTGCTGCATGCAGCAGTAAATCTCTGGGCCCCACCAGACAATCATGCATGCTTTGCTGGGGAAGTTGCAACCAAGTCTTGGCTGCGTGTATGATATGACCTTTGCGAACTTACGCCATTGAGAAACTCACTTTTTATTATTATTGCTATTACTTTATTTCATTTTAATTTTTTGCAGCTCCCATCACTTAGAGTTCAATGCTCCCGCGTGTAACAGATATGTGGCGTCCCGTGCTGCAGCATAGTCGTATCAACGCCTTTGAAGTGACATCGTGGTTGGCCGACATAAAGGGAATTGTAGGAACCGTTGCCAAGGAATTCACTTCAAGGATCACTCGTACAGTGCTTATACGAAGGCTCGAACGGACTTAACAAGGTACAGCGATGGCGGAAAATCCGAAAAGCACGGGAGTCGGACTAGTTGCCGCTGCAGTACACGCCGCGTCCGCTTCGCACTCGTGCGCATTTCAAGTGCCGTCTAGGTCGCCCGCAACAGCTCGTAGCCCGGCATGGAAATGATGAAAAGAAAAGAGCCGAAGCAGACCGCGCTTGACTCGTGCACCTGTGGGCTCTTGTCGGAGCGCAGCTGCACCTCTCTCCCTACTCCTCGTTCGAGATGGCTCTGACCGTGCTAGCCCCTCTCCACCACCCACCCGCGCTACACTCTGCCCTTTCATTGTTGCAACACAGCTGTGTTCAGCTGAATTTGTCCCCGTCTGTTTTCCGTTTGCTCTTCTCACGCGCCACTCATGCTGCACGTCATATTCTTATTTCTCTTTTCTCGACATTCTCCGCGGTCGATCGACACTTTTTTTTTTCCGACCACCGCGGAAACTCGCCTCTCCGTATTGCGTTCTCGGCGGCGAAACCCTATAGCCGCTCGAGCACACGCGCTCTCATGATCGCCTCCGGCGCACTGGGCCGTCGCCTCACGCTGCACCGCGGTCTCGGATCCCGTGCCGGAAGCGTGCCGTGCAATTTCTCCTTTTGTTTTGCTTGGTTCTTGCGTGCTTTGGCCGCCACGACGACGGTGTCTGCGAGCGGTCGTAAATTTCCTCTCCCTGGCCAGTTATAGTCTCGTCTTGCCTGCCACACTTCGTACAGCGGAGAGCCCAAGAAGCGAGTGAGTAGTAATCACGCCGTAGGAGTTTCCTTTATCGCCCCAGATCGTCTCCTGCTGCTGTTCAGGCGTGGTCTTTTGTTTCGCCGAGCGTGTCCGATGTTTGCGCCCCGCTCCGCGCAGCGTGGAGCCGCAGAAAGGCGCTCTCCTTCGGCAACAGCTGCTGCAAGGATGTGTGTGTGTGTGCGCGCCTTCTCGCGCGCCGTTGATCGAGCAATCATCGGGCCGAGTGTGTTCGCTTATGGCCGCCCGCGCTATCCGTGAATCCGCGCCTAAGCGTGGCCGTGCGATTTATAATTCACGCGTCTCTTGTTCGTTTTCGCGCTCGCAGCTACCAGCGTCGTCATTCCAAAAAGAGAGAAAGTATGGAAGAACTTTCTGTGTAGATATGCCTACCGGCTGCGATATCGTACTTGTAGCCGGACTCGTGATGCATATTTCGCATACTCAAGTAGGCTTCCTGGCGCCCGTGGTAGACCCGTCTGAAATACCTGCCCTCACGAGCTGCCAGCGGATTCTCATCGCACACAAGGCCAGTGAGGAGCATGCAACGCGCAGTTATAGCACTGTTTAACGGCGGGCGCTGACTAAAGAGCACACGCTGGAGTTAACTGGGTTGCACGGGAATAAAAAGAAATGTATAGTATTGCAATAAAGACACCAATGTCTCGCGTACATTTCGGTGACAATGCGCATCTGTCTTGGAAGTTTCCGATAGTTCGATTGAACAGACTACTCATATAAACAATGAACTACAGTCTTATACCCCCGTTATAGGGCTCGGTGAATGAGTACTGCGGTTAGCGTTTCGACAAACGCTGTAAAGCGTCCCGATTTTTGCGCCTACTCCTCATTTACGCAGCTTTTAGCTAATTAGCCCGTGAGTCAATACTTTTCGGAATATTGGTGATGAGCTTTGATGGTATCGCCGATACCTGAAGAAAGGGGAGTTTATCAAGGGCTCACTTTCTTTGTTATGTACAACCTAAAGGCTACAAATATTGGCTTCATTAGGTTGTCCCGTACTAGCGCCATGATTCGGCAACCGATTCTTGTTCATCTGTTGCAAGAAATTTAGTGTATGCGAATTTTACCGAAGCTCTAGGCCATGATGAGTGCGCTGGAAATGCGAGCTCACCACTTAACAGGCGGACTGTAGAGTAAGCCCTGCTGTGGTGGATGTTCGGCACAATTGTTTCAGGCGTGGGCTCTTTCATGAGGAAATCCTGCGCGTTGCCTATAGTTCCAATTAAACTAAGCTGTACGTTTGACTCTTTCCCGGAGCTTTTTGTGCGCGTGAATTGTAACTGCGCGCGAAAATGGGAAAAAAAGTAGTTACTGTTAAAGACACACCTTGCGAAGGAAAACTCCGGCAAACATTTATATAGCCGTGGGCGAAATCGACTCATGCCTTCGCGCACAACCTTGTTTGCTGTCCGTGCCCAAAGGGCGTCCGGTTCCGAGTGCGCTGTCGTGGTCGGTGAGGTGAAAGAGACAGGACTGGCCCTTTGCCGCAGCTGGTGCTGCCACCTTCATCTAGCGAGGTCAGGGCCGGAAACTTGTGCGATTGGATGTCGTCTTTTTCTTTTTTTTTTTTCTTCCTTTCGCTGCTCATCTGTCGGGCTTAAGATGGCTTGTCGGCCACTGGCAGCCGGACGCTGATAGGACAAGGATCGTTGCGAGGGCCCGATTTTCTTCGCACGGCCGCTCTGCCCAAAGGATACTCTAATTTCCACCGCAACCCCTCGACGTCCAATGAAAGGCGGCTGATCAGCTTTTTTTTTAATTTTCTAATTATTATCGCGTGACGGTACTGACGTCTAGTATAAAAGAATACAACCTGTTTGAACGAAATAAACTTTAATTGTCGAAACAGTGTTGCCGAGCGTATAAGCTCGGTGTCATGTTCGGTGGGAAGGTCACTCATTCCACGAACCCTCCGTCCGCAATCGCCTCGCGAGCTCTGGCAACGAGTCGTCGTTAGTCGTCCACGACCTGCGAGAAGTTCTTGGTTTCACACAGGACCCGGACGAATAGTGTCGATTTTAAAGTGACTCATCGGCCACGAGGAGCACGTTCGTACCTTTCGACATTAGAGAGGGCGATTTACGTTGCCTGCGGGCTCATATCGATTTTCTGACGCCGAAAACGGGGTTACGGGTTTGATTCCCGGCAGCAACGCCCGCATATCGATGACAAGCAAAAAAAAAAAAAAGGAAAGGAAAGAAAACGCGCATGTATGCTTCGATTCAGGTCTAGTACTTTAAAGCGGGCGAACTTAAATTGTCCCAACGCCCGGGCTTTGGGACGCTGAACACCGTCAGTCGGTCGGTCGGTCGGTCGGTCGGTCAGCCAGCCAATCAATCATTTTCATGTCCCTGCCAAAGCGGAGTGCCGTAGTCTCTTTGGTATGGCCGTCACACCTTTTCATTTAGCAAACACACGTTCTGAACCTTACTTTCGAAAGATATCAAGCGTGTCCTTTTTCTGACTATGCTCTAGGGATGATGACAATGTTTTGTGCGTTTTGAACAATAGCTTAGACCATTCGAAAGGGATTCTATCGTGTCTCCCTTTAGTTAACGAGATTATATTCCAACCTCGTGATGCACAAATTGTGTTATTTCAGACAGGATTACTTAAAACGTGCTCATTGAAAAGAAATACTGAATGTGGTCGCAAGTGACACTTAGAGGACCTATATATACATGTCTTCGTTGTATGAAACGCGCCAATCTCTGCTCAAAATAACACACTGAAGCATACCAGGACATCAAAAAATATGAAAAGTTTTAATTCCCTACTGCATGATAAACACATTATTGCAGTTAGGACAACGTATATTCTATGCAGGAGGTAATAAAAATTGGGGGGACCCTTAAGCTTCGCCTTTAAGAGTTGAACGCGATAGCGCTATCCTGTCCCGAGTGCGTACTTCAACCTCTTAGTGCATACTTGCTATGCACCCACTACGTGGTGTTAAGGGAATACGCGCAGTAAGGTATGTGCCTTTTGTAATGGGTGGCCGGCTTTAAACTGCGAAATCGTTATGATAGTCACATGTTCTGACGCCCGATGGCAATGTACGCTTGTACCACGCTATACTACGGGGATATTACATGTTATATTACGACGCCTATATAAAGGACGCTTGCGTTTGCGAAGCATAAAAGTTATTTTCACTGCATTTCCAAGCAGAGGAAGTTCTTTTCACTGTATTTTCAATCAGAGGCATGGCTGTGTGGTAGAACACCTGCTTGCCACGCAGACGGCATGGGTTCGATCCTCACTGGAACCCGGAAATTTTTATTATTTATTTTATTTGCATCTTTCTCGATTTTTCGGTCACGGACAAGATGATGATTTTTCGCTCACAACCAACGACGCCGACACCGACGCCGACGCCGGAATTTCTGCGAAACGAGCTCTTTAACGCTATCGCGTTAAAAATCTGGGGTTCATCACAATTTCTTTCCCCACAGAAGAATCGGCAAGAAGCAAACGCCACGAAACCATAGCCGCTCGCCGTACAGTGGAGCTCGTATTGCACATGTTTGCGCGTAGCACGTCATATACATTGATATACATACAATATAATGATACTTTCTAACAGTGAGTACAATACGCAGAACACAATAGAGTAATTCCATATATATACAGTACAAAATTCGGTTTGCACTGTTCGTGACGCTCGATGCACGTATAAGGGCATAAAACTTTCAAGTTAGTCTTACTTGTGCATATGTACACTTCGGTAGTCACAACGTATCAGAGTGTAGTCCTTAAAAGAGATATCTTATTCACCAGTAACAAAGACATCTATAACTATTTATTTCAAACAAGAGGGCGAGACGTTAATACTCTGCATTTGTATGTTTAATACATCAAGAATGCGGCAGTACATATCCTGATGGCCGTGATATACCTTGCGACCGTAAGAAACAAAACAAAAAAAAAAACACTGCATTTAACGAGAGCATCGGGCCATGAATGGCACTCGTCTGTATGTTTTACGAAGCGGTGTGGGGAGGAGGCTGCGTTATGTTCGAAGTGCGGCAACATCTTGTAATACTAAACTTGAATTTTCTTGTATAGGAATAACTGCTTCATAGACAGGTAATAAGTCATAATATTTTCAATTTTAGATGCGAAATGTCTTCGTAACTCCTGAAAATCCTATTCTATAACACAAGTCACTACATGGAAAGCCGTTTTTGTTGTAGTGACCAAGAGTACAATAAGTCTGCCTCCTTTGATTTAATAAGTTGGACTAATATACAGCTTTGTTAAATTTGATCGGAGTAGAACGTGTTTAAGTGCGTTACGTATGCAACATACCTCCGTACTGAGTCAATTTGTTATTTTTTTTACTTGCATATTGCAGGATAAGTCATCTTGAAGCAAAACACCATTACAATATTCTTTTTAGGCATTTGTTTGTGCCACCATTAGTTTGGTTGTTTACAAAACTTACATAGTTGACTTTTAATAATGCCGTAAATTCTGGAGTGCAAGTTACGTGTTCTGCGAACAGGACAGCAAGCACGGGAAGCTGATGCAGGCGGGCATAGTACAAGGTCGGCATCTAACCCGCGACCTTCTGCAGCGGGACGCCACTTACCCATGCGCTACCGCGACGGGTTACTAGTATGCATGTGATACGTGCTGCCCTTGTCTGTGTCTCGCTGGTTTTGGCCCGTTGCCTGTTAACAAGACGAAGTGAATGTGGTGCGGAATTCGGCATTCCAGAAGTATAGCAACTTAATACGGAATTCGGCTGTGTAAAGACGGAGACGGTTTGTAAGCTTGGCGGGTGACAAACTGTAACCCGTCTCGGTACACGCAAGTTAACCTGCACTTTGCTATATTAACCTCCTGAACAACGGTTGTTGCCCTTCGTTCTTGTTTTAGGCTAACGTTTGTCATCCGTATTGACTTGCTGTGACAGTCGCATACGTTTCAGACGTGGTGGGCGTAGTAGTGTCAGAGAGGAAGAATAGCAGTATTAATGAAAGCTTCGGATAATTATTTCGTTGCCGCATATCTGAAGCACTTTTGTAAGAGCACTGGCAAAACAAAACAAAAAAAAAAAACGAATATATCCCGCTGTCATGAACGTCAAGGTAGTAAGAGGCAGCTACGCGATACCCATGTTGTTATTGCATTGGTCGTGTATCATATCTCTTTCCTCCTCTCCCTCCGTTTTCCTGCGCAGCGTTCAGCCAGGACGAGAAGGACACGGGTGGCATTTGAATCTATATTCATAGAGCTAAAAGAAAGAAAGCAAAGCCTCTGACGAGCCGAGGCGGCGAAAACAAGGGCGCAATACACGCCGGTGACGGAATGCATGGTCGCGCTACGGGCGCGCCGCGGCGACGACGAAAAGCACGAGTGCGAGGCCGCCTAGCGGAGTACCGTTGAAATGGACGGTCGGCCGTGCGGCACTTCGTTTGCCCTCGATAGGATCGTCGAGGAGCCCGAGGAAGTGTTTGCGTCCACGTCCGGAGGCACGAGACATCGCGTCCGATTCCAGGAGCTACAGCATCTTCTTCAAGGTCAGACTACCTTGTCCACCAATCGCGAGCGGCGGCGGCGCGTTTTGCATACCGCTCCAGGATGGCAGTAAGAAAGTGCACTCGGGAGACTTCCATCCTGGCAGCATTAATGATAATAATAATAATAATAATAATAATAATAATAATAATAATAATAATAATAATAATAATAATAATAATAATAATAATAATAATACTTGTTTATTCTGGCCTGTGTTCATAACAATGTTATATGCCACCGAGATGAGGCAAAAGGAAACAGACAAAACTGTTTTCTGACTAGGCCTAAATCATCACGGTTTGTATGTATAGACAGCTGGGCCGAAGGACGCCCGCGGCCTGATCGGTCATACACTCTTAAGAAAAAAGAAAAGAAAATAGTCATTTTGCTCTTTTTGGTGAGTCCGCGGACTTGTCACATTTATAACGGTATTTGAAGATACACGCTAACTCTCCTTTGAAATCTCCCTTATACTCTCTCGGGAGTGTCGTGAAAGGCGTGACTCTCCAAAGGAGAGTCAGCGTGTAGTGTATCTTCAAATTGAGTTATATATTTGGCAATTCAGAAATCATCAGAAAGAGTAACAGATATGCTCTTTTTTTTATGTTACAGCGTATATATAGTACAGCTTTCTGGCAAGGTGTCGTGCGAAACACTTTTCATCGCTACGTTTCTCATAGCCTAGGTGTTGTGCTGGCTATTAAAAAGAAGAAAAAAAACAAACCTGTCGGACAAATTCATGTCTCCTACGTCAAGCCAGCTGTAGCCAGGTTCGCCTTAAGGTGCGAAACTGCCCCTGCCGTGAATGAAGCTGGGCACACGGGCGCGCTCGAACGAGTGACCAGTCACGCGCGTTCGAGGGCGATCGCTGTCTGGCCAATCGGAACTGAATGTATCGAATGCATGCACACTATTAACACCTTGTTTGATCAAAATTTTCATCCATGTACAAGTATCTGTCGTCCGCCGCTGCGGTGGGTAAGTGAGACAACTGCAGCTTCGTCTTTTCGGTAAAGTCTGCCATCCATGGCTTAGCGCAGGTCAACGTCTATATGTGTCATGAAATTAGCTGTGTTTAACGCCGACGTGTCAGTCCCATTGCTGCGTTCGTTCTGTGATCACTCACAATCAAAATAACTCCGAGATTTCTGTTCATGCGCTCTATATATTTTAGTATTATACATTTTTAGGTCATTATATTATGCGGACCACTATAGCGCTGATGTTGGGCGGCATCTGAGTTGAACGCATCCAAGGTTCTCGGTAAACTCACTCGCTAAAGCTATTTTCATCGTGCTATTACCAGGAAACTGGCTTCTCATGTCCGTGGTCGTGTCTGACCGTTGTGTAAAAAAGTGCTGAAAGATCGCGGAACATGCGAAGCCGTACGCTTGGATAGCAGTGAATGTAAAGCGGTGTTGTCTATATTTTCTCTCTGCACTACGACGCACGTTCCCGATGATCTCGGATTGCCCGTAGCCGCTCAAATTATACAATTCTCAATCACTGAAATTAGTCTACGACAGCCTTTGCATTAAAAGAGTGCGCTATGATATTTTCAGTCATGGCAACTAAGAAACTAATAATCGTGGGAAAATCACCGCAGTGGCGTTTGTGGTTCTGTGGCTTGGCAATATCGTGCTGAAGCAATACACTTCAATGAAGAGCTGAATTGGATGTTTGTATTTGAATGCATGTTCCAACACAATAGATAATTGCAGCGTATTTTGTATGCTTATATCTTCCGTGCTGTCTCAGTTGCAACGGCGCATGCGCAGCCCTCTCTTCCGCGTAGTGGAGCGCATGGGCTGCGCATACTCCAACCGCTGGAAATCGCATGATCTGCTACGAACGCCATGGCGAGCATGCGCGGGGGTATGCGAGGACTATTCGAGAAGTCTTGTCCCTTGATGTGGCACTTCTTTCCCAAGGACCACAAGTTGGAATGATGTGCTGGGTCTCGGAAGGACGGTAAACGGTGAAGCAGATGGCAACACTTTCGCACGTATACGTACGCGCAGTCTCCGCTAGGGGCGCCCCTCACAACGCCAGCTTTGAAAGCCTATATATTTCTGCGCGTATTATATGATAGGCTCTCTATGTTACTGTTGTGACAGCTTCCATCGTGTCTGTGACAGCTTCCACCAACTACAGCTTAATAATAATAATATCTGGGGTTTAACGTCCCAAAACCACCATATGATTATGAGAGACGCCGTAGTGGAGGGCTCCGGAAATTTCGACCATCTGGTGTTCTTTAACGTGCACTGACATCGCACAGTACACGGGCCTCTACCATTTCGCCTCCATCGAAATGCGACCGCCGCGGCCGGGATCGAACCCGCGACCTTCGGGTCAGCAGCCGAGCACCCTAACCGCTATACCACCGCGGCGGACCAACTACAGCTTCCACCGTGTCTTTTATCGCATCCCTCGTGTAGATACATTAGGCGCATACTCGCAAAATAGGAAATTGAAAGAATATAGGCAGTAAAAAGAACATAAGAAACATAAGAATTCATAGATGCAGCGGACATGTAGCATCGATATGAAGCAAATTAAGTGAATACTAATCCACGAAAATAATTAGCACGAATAAACGTCCTCATTGTAAAATTATAAACAGGTTATGTGAGCCATATTTTGGGGTGTTAGTAATGCCTATGCTTTGTCGGCGAAATAAAATTAACAAATCTGGCTGGTTAAAGTGAACGCTCCACTCACCATAGTTTCACCCCATGGTTTCACCCGCAATGGGGCATTTTTCCAGAGCTCTTTATCGCGTTTAAAATACGCAGGTGTCCTGGTTTTTAAATGCGAAGCATTTCTTTGCGTACTGCGAGCACTTTGAGCGTTTCTATCTACGTATCTATCTATCTATCTATCTATCTGTCTATCTATCTATCTAGCCGCCTACGTCTGGATGCTCTGGTGATCACCTCCTAATTTGAGGTCGACCAAAATTAGTATGGGAGGCTAAGAGGATTTGATGAATACGACTGGCTGGTCGCGACTTGAATAACGTGAAATTCACGTCGCGTACGTCGTCAAACTCATTTCTCCAGACACGTGTGGCTCATACCCGTATACCACGGGCTGCGGTATACGGGTATGCGCCATAGGTGTTTGACAATTTATACTTACCCAGGAACGGTGAGCACAAACATTAGTCATTTAAATGCGAGAGCGTTAAGAAAAACTGACATCGATGGCGTTGACCCGACGAATGCAAATAATAGAAATCAGAGTCCCAGCAGGAATCGAACCCAAGCTTTCTGTGTGGCAGTCAAGTATTCTACCACAGAGCCACTTGAGGTCTCGAAACTGCTTTGGAAAAAGACGCTATATGCAGGCGTAATATCGGTGAAACGTCAATTGTGGTTGCAGTGCTGGCTATCTAAATTTAAAAACATTACACATGTACTACTATGATGGAGTAGTCATGTCGGGTTAACGTCAATTGTATACTTAAGCACCAACCACTGTAGTTGGTCTACGTAGCACTGTCCAGGGCTACCATCCTCGCAAGCACAAGCGCTACATATACGGCTTCTGGTGTTGGCAATACCCATGTGTCTATTGGCATCGTTACACAACTGTAAACAACTGGTTATATGAAACATATGCGACTGTTCAAGATACGTCTCTGCGTGCATCATTTGTACATCTCTTTAGCGCCATTTCGTAAAGTTTCGCTCAATAAAAAAATTACAACCCAGTCACCTTACATCCGCATGCTTCGCATAACGTCGATTCCCATGGTACTTGGGATCTGCCTAATTTTTTTTTTAGTGTTAGAGAAAGTAAGACCTGCTCATCATTCATTTTACGTTGTTTATACCTTGCAGACAAAACGTATCTTCTATATTGCTGCCATGATGTTGGGATAGCCGGCTCTTATGTAGCCTACCTTCCCATATTTTTCATATATAAATAAAAAAAAACGTATGAGTTAAATATGGGGAATTTCCTTTCATTGCCGACAATGAAAAGCTATTCTGTGTGCGTATTATGACGTACACCAGTTGTCTGTCGCATGGACCTTTTTTTTTTTTATGTTCGGGCTGGTGAACAAGATTCGATGATGCGATATTGCCCTAGAAAACAGAAACTTAAGTCCGACCTAAATGATAGGTTATGACTGTGTTTTTTTTTTCTTTTTTTTTTCTTGAAAGGCTGCCTGATTATATGATTGATATAAGCGTCCAAGCAGATGTGTTTGCTGAAATATACACCCGATGTTTTCATAGCATCCGCAACGTCCGCAGATAAATAATCGAGAATGACATTGCGCCTCAACACCGCATGGCCCTGTTTCAGTGATAATAGTAGAGCTTTTGTTTTGGCGACAGTGATATTCAGCGAATTTCGCTCACTGTATGTGCTTAAATCTTCGAGACACTTACTTACATTTGATTGACCACTATTGATCTGATAATTAGAAAAGAGTCGTGTCATCTGCTTATACGACGTCACTTGGTATGCTGCTGATTTTTCTAATATAGTTCACGATTATATGGTAACCAGCAGCGGCCTTTAAAGGGCTACTAAACCACCTCCGATATTTTTTCAAACATTTCAAGTAAACACGCGCATCGTGTGCAGAATGCCGTCACGATCAACGATGCCACACGCGGCAGCGCTACAAGCAGCGGGCGCGCCACAAATTCCAAAAAACAATCCCTCCTCCTTTCCGAGCCCTTCCGGCCTCCGCGTGACGTCAGGATGTGAATAGGTGACTTAGAGCGCAAGTCATGCGCGATTGGTCGAACAGGAACCTAAGACTTCCGGTAAGTCAGCAATCAGCTGGCCGCGCTCCTTGTTGTTGTTCGTCGTGTTGCCCGTGCGGAGGTATTCTGGCACGGCGTGTCACCGTACGGATCCATCATGTTGGCGATCCTTTGAAGGCGTGCGCGCAACACAGGGTCCATGCCGGCACGATTCGTATGAGCACGGGCCGGCACGGCAGCAGCGGTTTGCCAACAAGCGCGCAGTCGACGGAGCAGACGGAGTGCGGAGTGGCGGCAACCGGAAGTAGAAGGTGTTTCGAGCAGCGCGTCGGCGGTGACGTGTGGTGGTTGTTGTGGTTCGAAGAAGGAAAAGGCGCCTAATTTCTGCAGCCCGGTCGGGAGCACGGCGCAGCGCCTGACGTATGCCACGCGAGATTGGAAGGGGCGCTCGGCGAGAGGGCAAACCGGCTTTGGGAGAGGATACCAACGAAGGGTGGCGATGGAAAGAGCGAAATGAGCGATCGCCGCGTTTCGATGATCAAACGCGTATAACTCCGCTGTTACGGCACCGTTTCGAAAAATTCTCACGGCTTCGTGTTCGTTGTACACTCGTGCACAACTTACCCACCACAACTGAATTTCGACCTCTGGGTGGCTTAGGGGCCCTTTAAGTGATATCCTTGAACTGCAACGTGTCATTAGCTGCAAAAAATATGCTTGCACAGGTAGTTTAACGCTGTGGCGGATACAGTATTCGCAAGTAATTACTCATCAAGTGGATAATTAATAAAATCATTTAATAAACTATAACGTTATCCCGATTGGGGTATGTTTACATACATATGCAACAATTGCATTTGAAGGTAGCTTCACTTTTACTGTCCTGGAGTGCTTCCTTTTCGAGATATTCTTGATCATACTTGACATTCACTGGGCTAATTTCGCATACAGGTCATCGTACACTCTTGGAGAAAAAAATGATGAACCGTTGCTCTTTTTGGTGAGTCCTGGCCTTCATATATATAGCTCTCTTTAAAGATACACTTTAACTTTCATTTAGGGATTCGCGCCCCCCGATGACTCTCTAAAGAGAGCATAATGATCTCTAGAATATATAATAATAATTTTCGGGGTGTTACGTCCTATAATCACGACATGATTACAAGCGACGCAGTAGAGGAGAACTCTGGGAATTTATGTCATATGCGGTTCTTTGACGTGCACCTAAATCTAAACACATGGACCTCTGGTACTTTGCCACCATCGAAATGCGGCCGCCGCGGCCTGGGATTCGATCCCGCTACCTTCGAGTTAGCAGTCGAGTGCTATAACCATGAGACCACCATGGTGGCTATCTCCGAAATAGAATCAGTAAATTAAGACAGCCATGGTGAAATGGGAAAGTCAGACAGCCTTGGTGAAACAGTCGAGCATCCACCGCTGTTGTGGGAGGCAGAGAAATGTTCCACCGCGTACCTAACGGTGAAACAAGGTACAAACGCACTTACGGCCTGGTGCTCGGCAGAACGAAGGGCGTAGCATAGTCCCCTGGGAGGGAACTCAGCCTGTGGGAAATTGGTAGCATTGGACCGCCAGATCTAAAAATGAGCTAATTCTGTTTTTTTTTCAGTTTTTTTTTATTATTTAAAGTATCTTAAAAGAGAGTTACATATGGGGCAATCCATGACTCACCAAAAAGAGTAGCAGGTAATGTTTTTATTATTATTATTATTATTATTATTATTATTATTATTATTATTATTATTATTATTATTATTATTATTATTTAGTGTGCGTCTCCACACAACGTCAAACACCCGTTATGACGCAGCTTAGCGCGTGTCATTTGCTACCTCGAAGAAGCTGAGAACAGCTGCTCTATTCCTATCAGCTCACGAAAAGAAGCAACGGCTGTCTTTTTTCCTTGCATTTATGCGTTGACATTCACCGCACGACTTGACGTCTTCTCGAGATGCACGCCTCTTAATTCGAAATTAGCGTACTGCCTGTCAAACTTGATGATGGATATCTCAAAACGCAACGCCGACTCCAGAAGAATCAAAGGGAACTTCTCATCTGACGTGCTTGTCTTGACGTTTCAAATATACACACACGCCATAATCGCGACAGCAAGAAAAAAGTCAAGGTTGAATTTTTTATTCATTATGCATTTGATGACGCTTAATTGTTCGCGATAATTGGGCGTGCCAAAGCGTACAAGCCACCTGTACGAGCAGTGTTTGGCGTAGCTCGAGTCGCGTTGGTTAGTAATCTTTTTTTTTTTTTTCTGGGCAATGTCGTATTGTTTTTATAATGACGCCATACACTCGCTTTCTTTCCGGACGGTGTTCGTAGTCATTACTGTAAATAATAATTCGGGGAAAAAAAGCAGCCATATTGTTCTAGCCTTCAACCAATATAAATCATTCTACCACTCGGGACCGCGTCTTTAATTAATACTGTGTCGTTCTGCGGACCCGACCTGCCCAAGTATTATTTCCAATTTTTTCCCCATCCACCGCCGTTGTCACTTGGGGCACCATACTCTGATTAATGCGCTGAAATAAATATTTGCGATCCCATAAATCAATTCTCACAAGGACCGTCGGCTCGTATGTACATTAAGTTATATGCGAAGTTTACGCGGACGCCTTTATTTCCTTGCTGACGTACTAAATTTTTAAAAATATTAATATCACGCGTTTACTAGGCGTTTTTATGACCTCCGAAGCTTTTCGCTAAATTCCTTTTTACCTCCCCTATTTCTCCACACATGTCCACCATAATTGCCTCTGAATATTATAATGCAAACCTCGCTTTTTTTTTTTCATTTTTAAAGTCTTCGTGTTTCGTATTGCGGTAGTAGTCCTAGTACGCTCCAGTTAGCGAAAATTCGATTAATTATTACTACTCCTTGAATTTTATCACTGTTTTGCAACTGAATTGGGATATTTTGCAAGGTTCTCGCTACGCGCGCGCACCGCCGTTAAACCAGGGGCGGCATTCCATAAAGCCCATTTTTCATAAGCGCTAATGATATTTTGAGGTTCATGGTGTGCTAAGATGTTCTCTTGCGCTATAATCTGTTCGAAAGAAAAATTCAAGTCAATTCGAAATTCGTAAAGCGTTTGGTTCGTAAGTGCCCTTCGGCTGCGGACCGTCGTCTTCGCTAAAGATATGCCCAACATTAGGAGTGGCTGAAATACTATCTTACAAACAGTTCCAGCGTAAGAGCTTTCTGTGAATACAGACCAGCATCTAAAATACAGGTTAAAATGGGCAAAAGGGAGGCGGGGGGGGGGGGGGGCGTCTCGGTTTTGCGTGCCCCGTGTGCGACGCTTCACCTATTCCTGCAATGTTTGTCCTTGTTCGCGATTTCATGCTATATCCAGCAATCAATATCGGCGCTTACGGGCCACCAAATATTGAAAAAGGACTACGTGTGATCGGTCCATTTCCTTCAACTCGCAACTGCCATTCGCAGTAAAATTTTGTGAAGTTGTTTCTCGATGCCTGGAGACTCGCTGTTTTTCGCGCGCAGACGCCTTTACGCTGTCCGTGCAAAGTTAGCGAGCAAGAAAACTTTAGATTTCAATCTACGACCTTGTCCCCTTGGCAACCGTTCGTGCGCATACTTTAACGCTGGGGCATACACAAGGTGCTGCTACATTTTATATATAGATAGTGAATGCTCCCTACAGAAATAATATACGTCTTAGAATGGATGTTTTTGAAAGTTTTCTTTTGTATTGCCTAAAGGTTACCTCAACCGAAGCAAGTTTTACGACGAAAATCGTAAGTTACCGTGGTGCAGGTGTCATATTGCTACATGTATGACACGACGTGTGACGTAGAAGATAGGTCTGTTGCCTTCGTAAATTGTAGTAACATCGACTCTGCCTCTATATTTGACGAAGCAGGGCCAAGCCCGCGTCCCTGTCATGTTCATTTTTAACGCAAACATCACCGGTAACTTACGAAGTTATGCGTCTTACAGCGTGTTAGGTGTATTGTGGCTGGCTTTCATTGATTTAGCTGTTGTTTTTAAGTTTACGTCTCAGTGCATCCTCATCCTCATCGTTCCATGCGTCGGTGGGGGGCGGTAGTGGAGCAGCGTTGAATATTTCTTCATTCTTCCCGAGCGTGGATGCTACACGTTTTCACGTTTTCCATTTTGACCAGGTGTTGATGGCAGCGTTGTTAAAAAAACTGCGTTGAAACTATTTGCGGCGGCAAAGGAGCCGCTTGCAAGCGACAGGACGCTGGTGTAAAGATTCGTTACTGTAGAAAATAGTTGCGCCTAATCTTCGTCAAAATATTAATCTTCGAGTACACACACAAAAAAAAAAAGAAAAAACAGTTAGGTCAATGTTCTTAATATATGACTCTCTGGCTCACGCGACTGCCTCACGCATCGAAGGTTATGCTGTCTTTCGAGCGCCTCCCTACTACCACCATCAATCGTGATTACCCGCTCTCGAGCGTCACCGACGGTAGTCGAATCGTTTCAGCCGCCTTTTGCTTAACCCAGTTAAGATATTTGACGTCGGGCCATGTAAGCGAGGCACCTTTCAATTATGAGTTATTTGAAAACGGAGATATATCTGCTTCATACATATTGAAGAAACGGAATCACCCCTCGACGTGGTCTAGCTTCCTCGCGTCTTCGGACCTGGTCCCGCACGGCTGGTTTTTCTCGAACGGACTACAGTCCGACGCCTTTCTTGACCATCGCGATATGGGCTGGGCACTTGACGGCGCGCTTCGTGCGCGCACGATGTAACAGCAACCACGCGATTGAAGAAAAGGGGCAATCGCCGTCGCTGGGGCTTCCTTGGGTTCCTATATATAGCGCCCGTTCTTGTGTTTTGAACCATCGCTGTGGACGAAGCGACCGATATCGGCCTTTAGAAGAAGAAAAAGGGAGCGGAGACGTTCAAGTAAAATGCCGATGGAGTTTGGAAGAAAAGCGGCGCGCGGTCAATCGAGGAAAAAGGAAGCGGTTGTTTCTGCAAATGGCGCAGCCTCGGGGACCGGCCTGCTGCTCGATGGCCGAGCGAAGCAAGCTCGCGTGTGGATCTCCCATGGCTTCGGCGGGAAGGTTCCTCTTTCCGGGCAGCGAAGGACGAACGCGATCTTCTGTGCCGCCAGGTGCAGCGGTGCCTCGTGCGCAATTTATTGCGGCCCACTGGCCCCGTCTTTGCCTATGTCATTAAGAGAGGAATAGCTCCAAGGACGATTTATCTGCCCCCTACGAGGTGCGTATGGGGGGGAAGGCACGTCCCTGGCATCGATTCCATACGTTACCCGAGGAACGAATCCATCTTTCAGTGAGAAAGGTTAGAACAAAAAAGAACGGCCTGCGTTCTCTGAGGATATTGCGTCTGTATGATGAGCAGTGTGCGTGCGCACGTGCGATACAGAACTAAGCGTGCACTGCCCAAGAACATTGATGATGAATGTCCATCACCTGCCAGACCGTCAAAAAAAAAAAAGAGAGAGAGAGAGAGAAAGACACGAGGAGCGCCATTTCGCGCGTAAGCGAGAATTAAGTCACTGTAACTTTCGGAGTATACATCTCTGTCCACATTTTTTTTAAAATGTGCTTTCAATCCTCGAGTATTGTAAGTTTGGAAGGCAGCGTTTCACGTCTGCTCGGGTATATATAAGTGCCGTTTTTTTTTTTTTTTTTTTTTTTTTTTTTTTTTTTTTTTCTGCGAAGTAACTTGATCACACTGAAGCATATATTTTGGCCCGCTTCAGTTATTCACCGAATCACGCCTTTAAGAAAAACAAACAAAAAAAAAAAGATAGCGGAAACGTGACGCCGAAAAGGCAGTGTACGTCCTATAAGAGTGAATTAATATAAAATTAATTTCACAGTCGGGAGACATTAGATGCCAATGACGAGCTGTGCATCGAGGACAGTCTTGGAACGCCTCACGGCTCTAAACACGTGTGACATGGTAACTAACGTTAGCAATTCGTGTATGCATGACGAAGCGCCCTTTCGTCGTGATAACTGCAGTGCAAAGACGTTTCGCCTCAGAAGAAAGATTGCGCTTACATTCGTTCTTTTGCTGCGCACTCATAACTACTCTTCTTCAACATTACTATCAGCCTTGCCTGGATTCACGTTTATACTCACGTCTACTCACACGTATTCGAAAGCACTGTCTTTCATACACCATTTCAACATTTATTGATCAGAGGCGCGAATTACGTAGGGAAGTGCCTTGACCCCTCCCCCCCCCCTTGCGAACTCTTCCAAGGAAGTTCTTGATAAATATATCTTATGTTGTCATCTCTTTCAAGAAAAATGACCTTACTGGTTTGCGAGCACTCGTAACTCGTATTCGAAGGTACTATATCAAAAGGCGCCAAGAAGAGCACCGATTACGTAACATATTGGTGTTATAGAGCATTGACACCATGGTCGAAAAAGATAATTCTAGGCTAACGGACTCATGAATCGACTCACTCGGACTCACTGAGACTCAGATCGAGCCGTGAGTTTGAGTCTGAGTGAGTCCGGGTGAGTAATGTTTTGTTGAGTTTGAGCCCGAGTGAATCCGGTTGAAGAAAATTTTCGTGAGTGTGGTGAGCCCGAGTGAGTTCGGCTCAGAAAATTTTTAGTGAGTCTGAGTCCGAGTGAGCCCTATAGGGCTCACTCGGACTTATAAGCGCAAAATATATTTCGTGAGTGAGTCTCAGTGAGCTCCAGAAGTTTTGCCGACATATGGCTGCGCTACACGGTTACACCATAACAAAACGGAAAGACTAGACGCACATGTGCGCGAACTCACAACTGTTTATTGTTCGCAAAGCACGCCATATATATGCACAAACGAAAGGTGAAAGGCAGGTAAAAAGAATGAGCAAGATGAAATGAAGGTGATCGAACTGCGAAAATTTGAGACTCACTGTGACACGTGTGGGTTGATGTAGCGTTCGTCTGTGAAATTAAAATCGGGGTTTCGCAGTGCGACAGAAGGAGAGCTGACGGGGTTGAATGGCGTACGCACGAAAGTGGTGCCCTCAGCTGCTTTAAAAATAAAAGGGCTTTGCAAAGGAGTAAATTCCGATGACGAGAAATTGCCAAGAAGCAGTTGCGGAACAAGGCATTCAAGCAGGTATATTTGAATTGCGTAGACAACGTTGTTTATAAAGTTCCTCTCACGTACGCAAAATCATATAGGGCAGCCTGGCCGATGTTCAAACGTAAGGTTAAGAGGGCAAAGATATGCAACGGAATTGCTACAGTCGCCAGGGCATTTAGCGGCCCACAACGCAAGATGTGGTTTGAAACCTATGTTGAGTGTGATACCAAGGCGGTGGATCGCTGCAAGTCTAAAGAAAGGACAGGAAATCTTAAAGGCTTACTTCATGCTCAGACAAGACCCGACAAACCACGCTAGCTCTCCATCTGTCGCGCTGGGAAATCTCGCTTTTAATTTCATAGACGCCCATTACATCAACGCAATTGTGTCACTTCGAATCATAGATTTTTGCACTTCACCTTTCCATCTTGCCATATTTTTTATCTGCCTTTGACCCTTCACTTGTGAATTTAAACGACGTGCGTCGCGAACAATAAACAGTTGTAAGTTTGTGCTCACTTGTGTCTTGCCTTTCTGTTGCGTTCTGGTGCAATAGTATAGCGCAGCAAAAGAACAATGCCTCACCAAATAGCCCCCCGTCGAAGCCTTATTCCACTTACAGAGTCCGAAAAACTGCTGTGTTCGTCACTTGTGCATGCGCAAATCCCTGTACATCTTATATTTCCATTGTATTACGCGACCACGCGTGATAGCTACGGAGAAGCGTGTTTCGTTTATCTTTTTTTGCGCGTATTGCAGTTCATAACGCAGCTGCCCACGCATAACTCCTGCTGCATCTGAGGGCGCCACGCATTTAGTTCGTCGTGCATGGCGCGGCTGTTTCAAATTTAGCGTCGAAGAAACAAACTGTCGCTGAAAAAAGAGCGCAGCTTGCACCGAAGTCAGCGGAGCTATACTCCGTTTCATACATCAGGTGCAACGCTGTGGAAGCTATGCAAGAAGTTCGGTCAGCAAAATGTATAACTCCGCGCGTCTCACGCTTGGATTTCGTCGTTGTAAACGTGGCCTCCGCGATGGGCTCCAGCTGCGCGCTGCCGGAACTAATCGCGGAGGCCATGATACGAAAAAACAGAGACGTTCAGCGATCCTATTGAAGACCGTATAAATAATGGGATTTATTTATTTCTCAGGCACGAAGGATCTACATTTATTATTCAGTCTAAAAACGAAAAGAAAAAAACACTACGTGTAGTAAAATTGTTGAACTATTTCTTGGGGCGAGCGCTTCTACAGCAAGAAGTCTCGTTAGCTTCCATAGCGTTGCACCTGATGTATGAAACGGAGTACAGTGCACGTTCGACCTAGCTAAGTTTTGCTAGTAATGCCAAGCTTTTGCTGGAGATGCTAAGTGTTTGCTAGTAGTACTATGGCTCGACTTGGCTACACGTCTCGTGACTACCTGCTACTTGATGTGATTTGAGTCACCTGACTAGCTGTTCCGTGGTTTATGGCGGGATTCACATGTCACGTGACTGGCTATTACGTGTGTTGCGTAACTTAAGTCACGTGACTAAATGTTAGGGGATTTTTAGTCGCGTGACTAGATGTTTCGTGATGTTACGTGATTTTTAGTCACGCGAGTAGTTACGTTATGTTACATGATTCTAGTCACGTGATTAGTTACGTGATGTTACGTGATTTTTTGCACTTTACTTGATGCTACGTAATTTTAGTCGCGTGACTAGATGTTTCGTGATGTTACGTAATTTTTAGTCACGCGAGTAGTTACGTTATGTTACACGATTCTAGTCACGTGATTAGTTACGTGATGTTACGTGATTTTTTGCACTTCACTTGATGCTACGTAATTTTAGTCGCGTGACTAGATGTTTCGTGATGTTACGTAATTTTTAGTCACGCGAGTAGTTACGTTATGTTACACGATTCTAGTCACGTAATTAGTTACGTGATGTTACGTGATTTTTTGCACTTTACTTGATGCTACGTAATTTTAGTCGCGTGACTAGATGTTTCGTGATGTTACGTAATTTTTAGTCACGCGAGTAGTTACGTTATGTTACACGATTCTAGTCACGTAATTAGTTACGTGATGTTACGTGATTTTTTGCACTTTACTTGATGCTACGTAATTTTAGTCGCGTGACTAGATGTTTCGTGATGTTACGTGATTTTTAGTCACGCGAGTAGTTACGTTATGTTACACGATTCTAGTCACGTAATTAGTTACGTGATGTTACGTGATTTTTTGCACTTTACTTGATGCTACGTAATTTTAGTCGCGTGACTAGATGTTTCGTGATGTTACGTGATTTTTAGTCACGCGAGTAGTTACGTTATGTTACACGATTCTAGTCACGTAATTAGTTACGTGATGTTACGTGATTTTTTGCACTTTACTTGATGCTACGTAATTTTAGTCGCGTGACTAGATGTTTCGTGATGTTACGTAATTTTTAGTCACGCGAGTAGTTACGTTATGTTACACGATTCTAGTCACGTGATTAGTTACGTGATGTGACGTGATTTTTTGCACTTCACTTGATGCTACGTAATTTTAGTCGCGTGACTAGATGTTTCGTGATGTTACGTCATTTTTAGTCACGCGAGTAGTTACGTTATGTTACACGATTCTAGTCACGTAATTAGTTACGTGATGTTACGTGATTTTTTGCACTTTACTTGATGCTACGTAATTTTAGTCGCGTGACTAGATGTTTCGTGATGTTACGTAATTTTTAGTCACGCGAGTAGTTACGTTATGTTACACGATTCTAGTCACGTAATTAGTTACGTGATGTTACGTGATTTTTTGCACTTTACTTGATGCTACGTAATTTTAGTCGCGTGACTAGATGTTTCGTGATGTTACGTGATTTTTAGTCACGCGAGTAGTTACGTTATGTTACATGATTCTAGTCACGTGATTAGTTACGTGATGTTACGTGATTTTTTGCACTTTACTTGATGCTACGTAATTTTAGTCGCGTGACTAGATGTTTCGTGATGTTACGTGATTTTTAGTCACGCGAGTAGTTACGTTATGTTACACGATTCTAGTCACGTAATTAGTTACGTGATGTTACGTGATTTTTTGCACTTTACTTGATGCTACGTAATTTTAGTCGCGTGACTAGATGTTTCGTGATGTTACGTAATTTTTAGTCACGCGAGTAGTTACGTTATGTTACACGATTCTAGTCACGTAATTAGTTACGTGATGTTACGTGATTTTTTGCACTTTACTTGATGCTACGTAATTTTAGTCGCGTGACTAGATGTTTCGTGATGTTACGTAATTTTTAGTCACGCGAGTAGTTACGTTATGTTACACGATTCTAGTCACGTAATTAGTTACGTGATGTTACGTGATTTTTTGCACTTTACTTGATGCTACGTAATTTTAGTCGCGTGACTAGATGTTTCGTGATGTTACGTAATTTTTAGTCACGCGAGTAGTTACGTTATGTTACACGATTCTAGTCACGTAATTAGTTACGTGATGTTACGTGATTTTTTGCACTTTACTTGATGCTACGTAATTTTAGTCGCGTGACTAGATGTTTCGTGATGTTACGTGATTTTTAGTCACGCGAGTAGTTACGTTATGTTACACGATTCTAGTCACGTAATTAGTTACGTGATGTTACGTGATTTTTTGCACTTTACTTGATGCTACGTAATTTTAGTCGCGTGACTAGATGTTTCGTGATGTTACGTAATTTTTAGTCACGCGAGTAGTTACGTTATGTTACACGATTCTAGTCACGTAATTAGTTACGTGATGTTACGTGATTTTTTGCACTTTACTTGATGCTACGTAATTTTAGTCGCGTGACTAGATGTTTCGTGATGTTACGTAATTTTTAGTCACGCGAGTAGTTACGTTATGTTACACGATTCTAGTCACGTAATTAGTTACGTGATGTTACGTGATTTTTTGCACTTTACTTGATGCTACGTAATTTTAGTCGCGTGACTAGATGTTTCGTGATGTTACGTGATTTTTAGTCACGCGAGTAGTTACGTTATGTTACACGATTCTAGTCACGTAATTAGTTACGTGATGTTACGTGATTTTTTGCACTTTACTTGATGCTACGTAATTTTAGTCGCGTGACTAGATGTTTCGTGATGTTACGTGAATTTTTAGTCACGCGAGTAGTTACGTTATGTTACACGATTCTAGTCACGTAATTAGTTACGTGATGTTACGTGATTTTTTGCACTTTACTTGATGCTACGTAATTTTAGTCGCGTGACTAGATGTTTCGTGATGTTACGTGATTTTTAGTCACGCGAGTAGTTACGTTATGTTACACGATTCTAGTCACGTGATTAGTTACGTGATGTTACGTGATTTTTTGCACTTTACTTCATGCTACGTAATTTTAGTCGCGTGACTAGATGTTTCGTGATGTTACGTGATTTTTAGTCACGCGAGTAGTTACGTTATGTTACATGATTCTAGTCACGTGATTAGTTACGTGATGTTACGTGATTTTTTGCACTTTACTTGATGCTACGTAATTTTAGTCACGTGACTAGATGTTGCGTGATGTTGCGTGATTTTTAATCACGTAACAAAATGTTCCGTGATTTTTAATCACGTAGCAGGCTCGCCCATCATAGCTTTTTTATTCCATGCCGGACAAATTGGCGGCACGTGTTGTGGGAGCGAAGCAGCAGTTGAAGAGGACGAAGCGAGCGCGTGCCGGTTCATGATGATGATAATTGCTTTTGCGCTACCCGATGCAACAAAAAGTTTGAAGAGCTCCGCTATTAAAACGTGTATATATGTAACCGACATGTTTTTGTCGCGAACATCACTGACGCTCAGGCGGCGTTACGCACGGCATTTTATTACTTCTTTTCCTCTTTGACGTGCCCCTCGACACGATAGGAAACATGGTACTGTAACGGTGAAAAGCTCCTTGTTTGTGTTCAACAGCTACAAACGCCGGCCACTGCCTTCTCTTTTTTCTTTTAGCGCGAGGTAAGGAAGCTGTATGCCATTACAGCAACCGCAATCACAGCCTATATTCCTGGATACCTGCTGCGACCCTATTTAGAGACCGCGGTGCCACTAGCTTTTGGCGCGATTTTTTCATGGTTATTATTATTATTTTTTTTATTACGGTGACACGTTTCTATCACCGCTCTCCCATGAGGGCTCTGACATGCGAAGAAGGATAAAATAAAGATATTAGCAAGACATTACATTCAGAATATCTCAAGCACAGAAGTGAAAGACGAGCAACCGCAAAAAGTAAAACCGCTGGTTCACGAAACCGAGTTAATGAAATTCTTTCCGAACTGTTCGGGATGAACGTAAAATTGGCTGAACCGGGCCCCTCTCTCTGATTGAGATTATGGCTAGTTTCTGTTCTCTTTCCAACTTTCCTTTTCTTCCTCTCTCTCTGTGTGCTGTTTTTCTTAAGTATATGATGGCGTTTGCTTTTTTTACGAGAGCGGTCAGACTGTGCGCTGTCGAGCTCCAGAACGCTAAAAACAATGAGCCGCAGCAATTTACCTTCTCGTTAGGTGAATCGCGTGCATCGAAAATTCTTTCTTTCCCTGGCAGGAACTGCGAGTAGCTCAATTTAGGCGCACATCTTATCTCAATTTCAAAAGGTAAATCCTGCTTCCTACGCGCGATGTTCAATTCGGATTGATTTTTTTTTTTGGCTCTCCGAGGTGCCCCGAGCCACACACAGATCGTATTCTAATACTAAACGATTGGCTCATGCGAGCTTTCTCCATGGTGCTCACTCTGCGTCGATGTTTTATTGCGATAGCAATTATATGGACACTCTCGGCTGACTTTTGCCGCCGGCGTTGCCGTCGCCGTCATGTCCCGTATATGTATTGTTGTATATATATATATATACATAAGCCACCAAGAAAAATAATTCGGAAAAGTTTTTTTCGAACCGCGGAATCGAACGTGGGACCTCGCGCTCCGCAGCGTGCGGCGTTAAACGGCTCGGCCACGAACGCGTGCGTCTTTCAGCGTACTAACGGCGAGCTATTTATGTACACTATTTAGCGCTGGTGGTGCGCCGATCTGAGAGCCTTTCAGTGTGTTCTTCGAATTACCGGCGAGATGACGCGAAGGACGCGCTTGAGAGGTTGGCACCCCGCTCGTTGCGATGCACGCGCTCGTACAGGGCGTCGTCGCCTGTGCGCGCGCTTATCTCGTGCGAGGGAGGGGGGGGGGGGCGGTTTGTATGCCGTGTGCTTTTACTGGAAAGCTTGTGTTGAAGTTAGAGCGCACGAAGGTCACTTCGCTCGCTGCAGCGGCCCCGTTTGCGAAATGAGCGCGATGTTCAAACACAGCGAAGTAACAACATTGACAGTTGTTCGCGCTCGTTCTGTGTATACCTGTGCGTACGTTTCGTGCGTCCTTCTTTGGGTTTGAGCAGCGCGCTTTAAGTGTCGTGCTGTGAATGTTGTTAGTTCGCGCTCGTCCTGTGTGTGTTCTTTTCGTGCGCTCTTTGTGCTTGAGCCGCGCGCTGCACGTTTCGATCTGCTTGCCGTTCTTCGCGTGACATTCCAATTTGTTGCTATCGCATTCAATGCTTCACCTTTGCGGCGAAACTGTGACTTTTTTTCTTTTGATGTTAAGTCGCCCCCGTTTTCCGTTGGACCGAAGTCGTCCACGTCTTCCGCATGATGGCCGCTTTCACGTGGGAAGAATTAGTGTGCGCGTTTCTTATAGACACCTTCCTTACCTGTATTGTCATCATAATCATGACACGTTTGTCTATAAATCCTCATCGTCGCCGTCTGTGATCATCATCACCGTCTGAGAGCTGTGCTTGTTCGCTGCCGAGTTCTCGGGCCAAGTAAACATCTTCTCTAGGGGGAGTAAATGGCAAGTGCTTGTGTATACCATGGCACAACCAGGGCAAGGGATAGTTCGCTGACGGTCCACATGAACACTTCATGTGTCGTTAAATATTAAAAAATTGGCAGATCCCAAGTACCTTGGGAATCGATGATATGCGAAGCATGCGGAGGCAACGTGAATGGGCAACGTGAACGGTTGCATAGGTCGCCAAAGAAACTGGAGCTCACTCAGACTCACTCAAGAAATATATTTTCCTCTGAGAACTCACTCGCACTCAGACTTACCAAAATTTTCCTCAACCGGGCTCACTCAGACTCACTGTACTTTTACTCGGCCGGGCTCACACTGACTCAAACCCACCGACATATTACTGAGCCATACTCACTCAAACTCAGTCTCATGGCTTCACTGGAGTTTGAGTGAGCCTGAGTGAGTCGACTCATGAGTCCCTTAGCGTAAAGTTACGTTTTTCAATCTAAGTGTCAATGCTCTTTAACGCCAATACCTCACGTAATCGGTGCTCTAACATACTCCTTTTGATCTGGTACCTTTAAATACGAGTTATCAGTGGTTTGAATCCAGTAAGGATATTTTTATGAAATGCGCGACTCGCACGAGAGATCTTTATCAAGAACTTCCCCTGAAAGAGTTTGGGAAGAAAAGTCATGCCCCCCCCCCCCCCCCCCCCTTCCCAAACTCACGTCTCGGATCAACAAATATGAGGTAGCGCATTGTTGAAATATCTGTGAAAAGACTTGAGTACAAACTTAAGCCTATATAATGCTGATAGTAATGCTGAAGTTGAATAGAAAGGACCATAGGTCGGCAATTAATGGTGGAGCTCACTCAGACTCACTCACGAAGTTTATTTCGCGCTTAGGTTTCACTCGAACTCAGACTCACCAATATTTACCTCAAACGGACTCACTCGGACTCAGACTCGCGAAAATTTTCCTCAACCGGGCTCACCCGGACACAGACTCACCAAAATATTACTCACCCGGACTTATTCGGACTCCGACTCTACAGGCCCGATCTGAGTTCACGTGAGTCGACTCATGAGTGAGTTTACCGACCTGTGCTGGGTTGTAATTTTTTTTATTGAGCGACACGTTACGAAATGACGTTAAAGACATGTACAAGTGTTGTACGCACAGACATATGTTGAAAAGTGGAATATCTTTCATATAACCAGTTGTTTACAGTTGCGTAACGATGCGAACAGAAACAGGGGTATTACCAACACCAGAAGCGGTACGCTGATATGTAGCACTTGTGCTTGCGAGGATGGTAGCCCTGGATAGTGTTTCGTGGACCAACTATAGTAGATGGCGCTTAAGTATACAAACTGACGTTAACCCGACATGACGCCTGCCTTATTGGAGTACATATGTAATGTATATAAAATTAGATAGCCAGCGCTGCAACAACAATTGACGTTTAACCAACATCACGCCTGCATAGGGTCTTTTTCCAAAGCAGTTTCGAGACCTGGCGTGGCTGTGTGGTAGAATACTTGACTGCCACGCAGAATGCTTGGGTTCGATTCCTGCTGGAACCCTGTTATTTATTCTTTGCATTCATCGAGTCAAGGCTGCCGATGTTAGTTTTTCGTAACGCTCTCGCATTTAAATTGCTAATGTCTGTCCTCGCCGTTCCTGGGTAGGTATAAATTGGCAAACACCTGTGGCGCATACCCGCATACCGCGGCCCGTGGTATACGGGTATGTGCCACACGTGTCTGCAGGAAAGGGTTTGACGACGTACGCGGCAGGATTTTCACGTTATTCATTTCATGACCAGCCAGACATATTCGTCAATACCTCTTACCCTCCCATACAAATTTTGGTCTACCCCAAGTTAAGGAGGCCATCACGAGGGCACCCAGACGTAGGCGGTTAGATAGATAGATAGATCGATAGATACGTAGATAGAAACGCAAAAGTGCTTACAGTACGCAAAGAAATGCTTCGCATTAAAAAAAAAACACAAAACAAGTGCTTGAAGTAGTTCCCAATATACTCAAGGACACTCGCAAATGCTCATTCTTTGTTTGTGCTTCTATTTTCGAGCTTCTTGGCAAGGAAACTAATGTTAAGCTTGTTTCAAATATATTTGAAATTGTGGCTATCGACTTATTGATGCCAGTAAGTTTATTCGGATTTGCGTTGGTTTCGAGCACATGCTCACTCGCCCAACGCGGTGACCATTTTCCTTTCATTTTCTTTGTTTATTTTTGCTTACAGAGAAGGTAACGATCATATCGATGTTCTTTATTGCAGCTTTTGTGTGCTGGTAACATTTCGACTGAATTTTTTTTTTCTTAGAAACGCCGTCACGTCAGTCTCACTCACGTTCTTTTTATAACAGGTAAAGCTTTTCCGTGTTCTTATATTCCGTTCGGTGTTGTTATCACTTCGATTGTCACATTCTCGTCAAAGGTGTTCGGGAACTGCTTCAGCTCGCGCACAGACGAGTGTGTCGGAGCTGTGAGCGTTTCACTGACGGCACACGCTCCAGCAGAGGACGCAGCAGAGGAGATTTGCAGCGATCTTGTTTCCATCAGTTTCCGGGAAAATGAGAAGCGAAAAGTAGAAGTAAAACAAGAACAAAGGCTCACTGTAACCAAAGGCGCCTTGCCGCTCGCTCCAACTGAGAGGCGCCCCGCCGTCACTAAACAACGGGCTTGAGTTCCGCGCGCGGACTCGTGGACACACACGAACGCATGCGAACTCAGAAAAAAACTGCCTCGCCGCCCAACAGCCAAATGCGCGAAGTAAAAACGGCAATAGCTGTGTGTGTGTGTTTGGGGGGGGGGGACACTTTTGTTACTACAGAGAGACAATGCGGAGTAGCGCGGCTACCGGTGCCTATATGTTATCTCGCGCTGTTCGCAGCACGAATGTTTTCGTTGTCCCGCTCCTTCTCTCTCTCATTGCGTCGCACCGTGTGCGCCTGGCGCTGGCACCGCTCGGTACGAAAGGCTAGGCGTCGGCCTCCGTTGTTAAAGGCAAACCGAGAGAAATGATCGGGACTGCGGAAATTTGGACATCAACAAAAATGGTAGGGGGAGAAAAAGAGCCTCGGGGGAATATGACGTAAAGAATGTGATCCGGAGAGCAGCCACCGGAGGGGCAGAAAGAACGAGACCGCGGCTGCGCACTTTCCACTGAGAGTTCCTGAATTCCTGCTGCCCTTCAATCACGCGGTATACACGTATACCTCGTCACACGTGTACACACACACGCGCCGGTTCTCAGCCTTCCCAACTAAGCCGTTTTTCCCGAACAGGAGGCTCGGCAGTGTGCGCCATTCCGTCTTCCTCTTTCGGTGCCGCGTGTGCGCTTCTCGCTCGCTTCTACCCCATAAGGAAGGAACGGATCCAGTGATACGCATGGGGGGAGCCAGCACAAATAATAGGGAACTGCCTGTTTGCGCTGCCAGCGCGGTGGAGAACTGCGCCACGGAGAGAGAGCCCGAGCTCCTTCGTTTTCGGGACCACGCGGTTGCCGCGCCGCCGCGATTCATCGAACTTCCCTCCGCACCATCATCGCTGGTCCTTCCTTCTCCGCTGAGCTTCTCTTTTTTTTTCTCTTTGTCTTTTGATTATGACCTTTCTTTTGGGCTTCTCCTCCCTGTGTGTGGCCTTCGAGTTTGATCTATTTCTTTCGCTGGTCTTCGTGTTTTGCTCCTTTCATGAGCGCCAAATCACTCCTGGGAGCGCTGTCTCCTTCGGCGGTCGTTTCGTGTCAGCTGTCTGCCTCTTTCTCGTTCCTTTCTGCTGCGTCTTCATTCCGACTTACTCGATCAGCTGCAGCATACTGAATGCGTGGCCGGCGAAAGTAGGGCACGGCGCCATCCGATTTCAAAGCGGGCGGGGAAAGTGCAACGTCGCGAATGGGAGTCAAGTCGCGCGTGTCACTCGCCATATACCAGTTTTGTGCGGCTTCGCCTGTGCGTCGCCACGCGTTGTCTTTTGTTGTGCGTTTATTGTCTACGCTCTCTCCCTCTCTCTTTTCTTTTTCTTGGTTGACAAGGCCTTTGCGAGCAAATTTCCGTTCTGGTTTTTTGCATCTCTTTCCTATACTGTGAATACTCTAGAATGATATGAAAAGGCTGTATCGTCGCAGCGACAAAAAAAAAAAATAATAATAATAATAAAAATAAAAGCATCGATTTGGTCTTCTACAAACCGTATGTTTTAATAGTTAAACGTCGGGCCGAGGTCTTGTTTGATTTGCTCGTATGGCCTACACAACACCCCTTCACTTTCTATCTCTCTATTCGGGCAACTTAGCCGGGTTGCCATGCATGAGTGGGAGATGGAGGGGTAGGCATAAGAGATCGAATTTCCAATACCCGTGAAACGCTTTTGTTTGTCGAAAACCGGGCCCAAAATTCAATAAGCATATTTGACGTTTGTTTAAGTAGTGCTGTGCCGCGCTTTTGTGCACGTATTGTGCGGACGAGGCGATCGTTCGTACGCACATCTGGACTTAATACGCGACGTAAATTCGCTGTAACTGTGGTCGTTGTGCTTCTCCGGTTCTCCCGCTTGACCTGCGTCGTGAAGTGTCTTTCATTTCAATAATTTATAATATCTGACTTTGACTGTTGACTAGTTGGTTGACGAATCCCATCCAGGTACGTGCGTTCCACGTCGCGTTTGTATTGACGGAACGCCTGAGTTCCTCGACTTCTGTGCTTCAGGTGATGGCCCTGGCGTAATTCCATAAGAGCAAGCTAAATGAGTGATGGAAAGCGGAACGATTTCACATACCTAAGGCCGAAGTCACTTGTTGGTGTGCGAGCGCGCACTCACATTTTCGCTATCGCTACGTGTTTTCTATAATATATGATGGGCAAGGCATCGCAGTCGCCACAATCTACGTGTCATATCACCACGAGATTTTCTTGCGGTCAGTGACTTGATTATTAGTTATAAATAGTTTATCCGTTCCTTGGTGTTCATTTTATTTTATTTTGTGTCCGTAATACCTGTTGACAGATATTTGTATTTATTTATCCGAAGATACCGCAAGCCAACTTTAAGCGAGCAGGAGTAGCAGTACACGTTAATAAAGACTATGACGGCTTGGTACATACAATGGTACAATAGTCAAATATTAGTAAAATATATTTTATATATGTACAATTGGTCAAATATGTTGTTGTTGTTGTTTTCGGCTTTTTCGCTTTTTTTTTCGGCACGCATGCACAGTTTATCCTGTGCTGTCGTATTGGGTGCCAGCTAAGTTGCTGAGATGTTTTTTTTTCTTTATGCGCACGTAAGCGATACTTATCTATAATGCTGGCTTCTTAATGTATGCGCTTATTTTTCTAGATATTGACCTGCGTACTTCTCTTTGTTTTGCCTGACCCGAAGGTCGCGGGTTTGATCCCGGTCGCGGCGGTCGCATTTCGATGGAGGCGAAATGTTAGAGGCCCGTGTACTGTGCGATGTCAGTGCACGTTAAAGAACACCAGATGGTCTAAATTTCCGTAGCTCTCCACTACGGCGTCTCTCATAATCATATTGTGGTTTTGGGACGTGAAACCCCAGATATTATTATTATTATTATTATTATTATTATTATTATTATTATTATTATTATTATTATTATTATTATTATTATTATTATTATTACCCTTGTTTTGCCTGGATTTTCCTGTCTTTTTTTTTTAAGTGATGTAATGCACTTCTAGTTCGTTGAAGCCATGTTTTCCAATAATTTCGAGTTGCAGAATAAAAAAGCACTAACAACACTGAGAAACATTATTCAAAGGTTGTTCTCAGTGAACGTAAAAAAAAAATACCGAAGAAATTTCTCCGAAGCCATTTGTTGTTAAAGAAAAATGGCTATATGTGTACATCATAAATCGCCCGTAATAAGCTCCGAAGAAACACCTTTAGGCCTAAACTGGCAAAACACGACCCACGAAGAAAAAAAAAAAAAAGAAGAAGACGCACAGAGCGCTCTGTGCTTGTCCGTTTTCTTTTCGTTGGTTCTGTGTCTTGCGCTTAATGCTTAAGATGTTGCCTCACCAAGTGGCTAGGAGTCAGACCCTCGTTCCGATACAAAGACGCCGGAAAGCGAATGCTGTAATACGATCCTGCTGACTCGGTATCATATAATGAGGGGCTTTTTTCAGTTGCGATTATGAGAGCATCGTGTATGGGTTTCGAAAAGTAGCTCACCCTGCGAAGCTGCAGCCATAGTACCCACTCCGTATTCCGACGTTGCATTCACGTGTTAGACCGACTCTTTTCTACTTCACCCAAGTCACGCAGTGTCCGGTCCTGTAGTTATTTATTTCATGCTCGGGGCTGAGCCTTGAATGGGAGCTCATTAGGCACTCCCTTCAAGCTTACAATCAGCCGCGAGGCCTAAGCGACGCTTGCACGGGCAAGGCGGCGTCCGACTAGGGACACCTAGTCGATCCTTTCTTCCGAGACACAACGGCTGAGCAGCTTCATTAGCATGGAGGCGAGGTTGGAGGCCAGGCATAGATTCATGAGACCCAACTGACTCGTGTGGCGCTCTTTGGGGAGGCACACGTACTGAGTCTGCAGCAGAAATAAATAAATAAATAAATAAATAAATAAATAAATAAATAAATAAATAAATAAATAAATAAAACCAAGAGCCTCTAGCACGGCTGTAGAGATGGGAAGCGGCAGAAAAGAATGCCTTTGAAAAGGTAAACATCCTGTACAAGGTGCACAAATGACAAAAATGCGGTGCAATTCGCACTCCACGTCCGATTTACATGGCCCCCCTGCAAGCGTTTCGCCTGACTGTGGGCGTCAACGTCGGCGTTTATGTGTCTCACGGATGCCAACCAAACTTAAAGAGTACGTTTTCTTTAGCCGAAGTACAGAATTATGTCGATTCGCCGAAATTTAATTTGAAGCATCTATGTCCACGGCCTGTTTACGCACACCTTCAGTCGGGTGTTTTCTAGTCTCGAACCTGCGCTTGCCATTCGCAACGTCAACGTGGTACTGGCCTTGTTTGCGTCAATTTCTTGTGTAGCTGTCCTTTAAAAAAATTGTCAAAACAGTACGTTTAGGTCTTGACGAACAACGTCTAACTATAGCCCACTTCTGTGTTCGGGCCGCAGCTGTATAGACAGGAACGGTTTGGTTTTGCATTTCTTTCCGAAATGGAGTCACATCCGACGCCACGAGAAGCAACATTATGTTCTAACCGGTTTGGGTAGACTAGCAGTTACGATATATGTATACATATGTGTTTATATGAGAAAACAAACAGGGAAAGAAGAAAACAGACCGAACTTTTAACTTTTAAGGCGAATGCCCGTCTTGTATTTACTCTAGCATATACTATTAGTAGCTCATTGTGAACGCAACACACCACGATGCGTGATCTCCTTATCCTTGCGTCAGGAGTTAAAGCATGAACAAACTGTTCTTTGTGGTGCCGGATATAGAAGCTGCCTGAGGAACTTGTCGCACATCCACTCTTAACGTATTCAGGCAGCGTCTGCAGCCTCTCGCGGGACACGTGTGCTGACGCATGGAAGTACGCATATACCAATGTTAAAGAAAATGCGTCGATTTTGCCGCACAACAGTGCATGTTAGGCCGCGTTTTTATGTAAGTGCGGAGTGCTTTAGGGACCCGGGCTGTCGTGCGATGTCGTCTCGTGCCGTCGCTTGGTTTTCCACTCAAAGTACCAAAAGAGGTCACAAGAGGGCGCTACGGGTGAAGTAATTACCCAAATAGGTCACCAGAGAGCGCTACAGGTTAGTAGCCACCAAAATATGTCAAGAGAGGGCGCCAGTGCATCACAAATGAAGGTTTCCGTTCCCGCCATGGACGCCGAGCTGGCTGCACGGTTGGAATGCCAGCGCGCGCTTGCCCGTGAAAGCCAGCGTCGCTGGAGGGCTAATTCGTCTGTCCGAGCCAGCGAAGCGATAGCGAAACGCCAGCGCCGGGAGTTGGACGCGGATCTACGGATGAGAGAAGCGGAGGCGAAACGCCAACGAATGCGAGGTTAACCCTCATCTTCCGAAGACTCAGACGAACGCCGACAAAGACAGGCGAACCCGCAGCTTCAACTCAAGACAAACACAAGCCAAGCGTCAACAGAGGCAGCTGGCGAATCATCAGGTCTCCTTCGCAGTTTGTACAGTTTTCGTGCTGTAGAACTGGCGCGTTTTTTTTGTTTTTTCGAGTGTATGCTCACCTATATACAAAAAACAACAAAAAATAGCAGGCATGCGCAGAGCACGCAGCACGCTCGCAGCGTAAACAGAAGGAGCGGTCTCCTGAGAAGCTCTTTGTAAACTGTTTGAGGACGCTTACTGCAAGCAATGAACATAGAAGGTATAGTGCAGCACTGTGCCCACACTTGTCAGAATACTAGTCAGATGTGCATTGTGGTTCAAAAAGCACGTTGTGAACGACGTGCACTCCAAAGCTACGGCCACTTTTCTTGTTTAGAAACACTAACTCACAACAACACCATGGCAAGATGACAGAAAAGTAATAAATAAATAAATGAATAAATAAATAAATAAATTAGGCGACCTTAATGTTTCATATAAGTGTCCTTAATGGCGCTGGTTCATGGCGTTTCGCGTAGTTTTGGTTGACTTGGGTAGACTTTACGTTAGCTTGTGGTCGTCGACTTTCATAGCTTCCTGAAGTGTACTCCTCACTGTTCATCGGTTCTTTAAAGCAGCGCTTCCTTGCGCGTGGCCTCCGCAATCAACTACGGCAGCGCGACGGTTGAATGCGCAGAGGCTACGCGCAAAAAAGAAGCGCGTGGTTGATATCTACTCCGTAAGGTGTCGCAATGATCTCAGCAAGCCGTCATCCGTTTGACTGAACTCATTCAATTAATTTTCATTAATTATCATGACAGTTAACTGACCCCCATTTTAAGTACACTGATGCTCCGATATCATATGTATCCAACTCCTAACGTGAACCATTATCTGATTTTTTGTACGGGTTTCGGGGTTTTCGGGCACAGGAAGAAATCTCAAGGGTCGGTTGACAAGAAGTAGACCGGAAATCGGCGAGTAAGGAACGTAATAACAAGAGTCTGAAAGTCTGTTTAATGCTATCGAGGCTACGAAAGAGTTAGCGGTAGCCGGGCCACGAAAGAATGCCACGTGCGGTGCAGACATTCCGGGGCAATATTTGTGATTTCAAGCAATTCCTGCTGGATACGAACTTAAACGTCTCTGCACAATCGACACAAACAATGCTGGGCGCCCGGAATCCGGCGCAGTAGCAGGTAATACGGGGAGGCATCGTCCTTCGCTTGCTCTCTCGGCGCTCCGTGGAGAGCGGCCGCGCTCATTCCTGGCGACTGATGACACCGGTGGTGGCGGCAACGGACAACATTTGCCACCAAAAGGGGCTATTGCAGTAAGCCCATAACAGCTTAAAGCCATAATAAACCGTAATAAAGCTACACTTCCGCAGTTTCATGCGCTCCACTTTCGTTGGCAGCTTGTTCCGTATACCGTTAACCTGCGGCGCTGAAAAGAAGAATATAAAAAGATATTGCGGGTTCTCAACTAGGCTACATACTGCAGTGGCCGCACTGAAAACCCCGCGAAATAAATGCTTGCATGTTGCTGTTGCACATCGGAGAAGTCATCTACTACTGATACTCGCAGGTGGTTTTCTTTTTTCTTTTTTTTTCTTTCTTTTTTTTTCTTTTCTTTTTTTTGAACGCCCTTTGCGTGTTGTTCGTTCGAGGGAAGTTACGCCCATTTAAACTTAAAAGCGACATATAGATCTCAAACGCTACGAGGAGCATCCAGTAGCGCGCTGACATGGCGCAAAAATGCATCAGCACAGTCATGGGCGCCGTTGCCAACAGTCCCGTCCTTACCGCTTCTATCTGTTCTAATATTGTGCTTTTTTAGTTTGTTTGTTTCCTTGGATGGATGGTGATTGTGCTGAGTGGTGGAAGTGTCGGGACTAAGATTGATGCGTCTCGCTTTTGTATGTGCTTATAGCTGTGTGTACTCGTACCGAGGGAAATTCGTCCGTGGAAAGTACAGAAAACAAACGTCGACGTAGGCGCGTGTACTTACAAACGTCACTTTGGGTTAAACAAAAAGGGCTAGACATAACATACACCCAGAGACAGGGACGGATACAAAAAACGCTCTGGTTTAAGCAGTGTAGTAAGAACAAACTCAAGCATCAACTCTTATCACTCCAGCTTACGAGGTTGTTGTTCTTCGTTCCTGCAGAAACGCATTTGCCTCGAGCCACGCGTTCTCGCTGGTACGTGCGTGCGCGCATTATCGTCCTGTAAAGTTTGCTGAGAGCTGAAACCAGAGAAGGACTGAATATCTGGGACAGCTCCACACACAATCCGAAAGTCAGTTTTAATGACCGACACAGCGTTCTGTCTTCTCTTTCAGAGGTCATAAGCTGAGACTGTTTGGGACTTGAGCTTTGTTTATACATTTGGCGCCAATACGAAACGCTGCTTCGGTTTTCCTTCTTTGAAGAAATGAAGGACATGAATTTTGAGGGCTCGTTTCCTAGTTTAAAGCCAGCAGATAGGGAAGCCAAGGAAGGTACAGGGAACGTTAGTTGTACTGTTTTAAGTGCATTGTAGTAATTGTGATATACGCAGATGGGAAGAAAGTAAAGTATACGAAAGACAACTTGCCGCCGGCAGGGACCGAACCTGCAATCCGAACATAGCAGGTTCGGTCCCTGCCGGCGGTAAGTTGTCTTTTCGTCCACTTTACTTTCTTCCCATCTATATCACAATTACTACAATGCACTTAAAACGGTACAATTAACGTTCCCTGTACCTTCCTTGGCTTCCCTATCCGCTGGCTTTCATTAAGCTTCTTCGAAGCAGTCATTTCAAAAGTTGCACTGTCTTAGTAGCAGCCGAGCAAACAATCACTATCACTTTATATACAGTCGGAATAGAGCTTCCTTCCCGACAAAGCGGAACTTCTTATTACGCGGGCTGTCGCGCTCTTGCAGCCACAGAGGGACAACAGCTTCTTATGTGGACGTTTTAACTCTCACTGCTTCTTGTAGCATTTCCTGCAATTTTTCCCGCTTCTAGATAACTAGTTATTTCTTCGGTTTCATGGCCGCTTCGTAGTGGGCTTATTAAAAGTCGCGAGAGTGAACTCGAATGAATGGATTAAGAAAATAATAATGATAAACCTGAACTGTCGACGAATCGCACTTTGATGGCGGTGCTTCGCGCTCCCGAGGGTGGATATTCGATCAGCCAATTAATAATTTACCGCTTGGTTCACTGCACACGTATTCTCCGCCACATTCCTTTGTTTTATTGCTCTGCTATACAAAGAGCATTGAGCCAATTAAGCGGGGCATCGTTTCGAGTGACGACTAAGTGCGTCTCTGAGGACAGGCGAAATGGGACGCTCGGGGACGTTCGCCCTTTGAGCCGAGAGGACACTTGACCTTTTTCACTCGTGCCGTGGGAAGCGATAGGTTTGTACGCTGCACTCTTGTACAGCCAGAATGAGAACAAGATACATATCGGCGCGTGGTTTACCCCGATCGCGCTCAGCACTTTGAGAGTAGCACTGCTCAAACGAGCTGGTTTCAACTGCGAACTCATGTTTTTTGTTAGTGCTTGTGGCATAGCATGAAGGCTGAATTCGAGCGCTAACGCATGTGGACTTGTCGGTGTCAATTTTCTGCACTGCTAGCAGTTCTACAGGATCCACGAGCCAGCCCACATAATCCTTTTTTGTTTTATATTTTTTTGGCTCGCAGCAGTACGCGTGTGTAGACTGAAGTGGTTCGAATGAAGCCGGTTATGCACATAAATATTTCGCCTGCCCGCGCGAACGGCTATGTCTGCGCGTCTCAGAAACGAAAATGGACATTTTCGCTCCTATTCAACCAAGCCCAGTAGCTGACAAAGCTGCCAGACAAAAGGTGTCGAAATTCGGCGGCTGAGAGCGCGTACACGGGAGTTCTGGCGTTGTTCCAAAAAAGGCTGCCTCCAAACCGCTCGTCAAAAGTTGGCTTCTTCCCAATAATGGGCCTTTTGAGGAGAAGACCGCTTTACCAGCTCCCTTCAATGTACTGACGAAAATGGTGAAGAAAAAAAAAAGAACTTACAGATTTGAGGCATTTTGTCGTTGCTTCCAAACAGAGACCGCTGTCATGGTAACGGTAAGAATAATTAAAAGATATAAAGCACGCAAACAGGCAGCCATAGTCGATAAAAATAAGAGAATAAGTTAAGTTGTCCGGACCACATTTTGATTCTCTCAATTCCAAGAGCGAAGTTTAACAGATCAGCCGTTAAAACCATGGCTCACCTGCATTCGGTAACGCGACGTCGCTGTATACATGTCACTAGCTGAATGTTGATGATAATGATAGCGTTCGATGGTATCTGATAAATGAAGAACATAGAAGATGTTCCATGTACCCTGCGGTGTGTTGTTGTTGGTGGTGGTGGCGGTGTTCTTGTCGTTCTATAGCTTTCGCGCTTGAGAATAACGAGGGTGACATTAAAAAACTCCACACAGAATCTTTGGAAGTTGCCTAAATGATGCGTGAGCATGTGAGCGATGCGTTATTGAGTTATTATAGAAATTTCCCTGGTTGCGGCGTTCCCTAGCACGTTGTTGTCCTGCGGCATCGGCACGGCGTGTTTCAGATGTTTTCTAGTGTTCGGCGGCGTCTGTAACGGACCGGTGTAAGGCGCATCCCGCGATCGTCTAAACGCGTGTTTGGCACTAAATTTTCGCAAAGTTGGAATCTTTCTGGCGTGCAGAACGCTCCACGTCGGCTTTACATGTTCTCTTAGAGTGGGCTTTAATTCCACTATCAGAAAATATTTCAACCAAGCCTAAAAAAAAGTGTTTTTTTTTACATGTGTTTTGTGCGTCCCATTCATGTGGTTCATATGTATTCACGGTGTACAAGGGTGTGTGTTTAGCCCAGGGCGTAAGACACTCGGCTTCTGAGTGTGGGGCCGCAGGCTCGAAACCCAGAACCTCCACCATCATTCACAGTATTCGGTTTTGCACATTTATTTTTCTGCATCGATCAGTTGGTCTTACGTAGCAGACGGACGGACGGACGGATGGACGGACGGACGGACACACAATTCTGTCGTTGTATCGGTATAGAATAATAATATCTAGGGTATTACGTCCCAAAACTAAGATATTATGAGAGACGCAGTAGTAGAGGGCTCCGGAAATTTCGACCATCTGGTGTTCTTTAGCGTGCACTGACACTGCACAGCACGTGGGCCTCTAGCATGTCGCCTCCATCGAAATGCGACCGCCCCGACCGGGATCGAACCCGTGACCTTCGGCTCAGCAGCCGAGCACCAGGGCCGTACTCAGGAATGTTTTTTCGGGGGGGTGTTTATGTGTAGAACGGCTAACTTTGGCAACTGGTGGTCGATGTGAAGGCGTGTAAATACTTTAGTATCACCCTAGAGTTAAAGCATGGAAAAAATTTCGGGGGGGTGTCAGAACCCCCCTCAGCTCCCTCCTAGTTAGGGCCGAGCACTATAACCACTGGTGCACCGCGGCGGATGTATTTTTTTATTTTTATTTATTTATTTATTTGGCATTTTCACAAAAATGCCCACGAAGGGGGGCAAAAGGAGAGTGTGTCTCCTGACTTGGCCCACTCTTCGTGAGGCACCTCGGGCAGGTACAGCACGACAACACATATAGATATACAAAATATATATACAAACAATAAATAAACGAGGAATACTAGCAACAGTTAACAGGAGAAAATAAAAGATGAGAGTAAAGCTGTCCCTCAGCAAGAAATACAAATGCACTATCATGACCAGCATTTAACACATATTCAAATACATACAAATTGCAATGTATTATAAAAAACAATCAGTACATTAAATATATTACATATCGGCATAGAAATCATATAAAAGCTCGCTGCACGCCGATTTCGCTCGTGAGATGTCTAAATATAGTCATTCTTAGTAATTTCAGAGCTCATTTTGTCTTAAATAAGCTAACCGTATATTCTGATCGATATTGAAATCGCATGACGTTTACATTTCGGCACTTTGCCCGCGTAGCAATGCGAACGCCGCGACGGGCATCAACCAGAAACCATTGTGCTCTTGCAGAAAACAGCATTGCTTTCCTGCTACTATCAGGTTGTTAGAGTCAACGGCTTGCTCCGCCACACTCTCTTACCCGTATACTTCTCACGCATTCGACTGTCATCTATGCAGATGACCAACAGTATACTAGCCTTACTTATATATATATTATGCGGCGTGCACTGTATCACTTAACTGGTGTTCCTTACAACACGCCTTCTGTTTTTTTTTTCTTTCTTTTTTTTTCTTTTCTTTTTTTTTTTTTTTCATTCGCGTTGCGGATAGTCGCGCCCTGCTCGTCTGTTCTGGACCACGCGTGGTCTTGGCACTTGGGCGAGCTCTCCACCTCATAACTCTGCCGCGCCGCTGCAGCTGCCGGCAGGAGCTTCTGCTGGGCTAAATATATACCCCGAAAAGCAGGAATAATACTGCACCGGTCTCTCGGGGTATCACTGCGGTGAGTCCGGTATAAAGTAGATCAGACGCCGCAGCCGCCGCCCGCTCGGCGGCGACGCAGCGGTCGATACTGTGCGTGCGTGTCTCACCTTTGCATCCTTAAAGTGCACGCGCTGACTCGCACGCGGCTTCGCTTTCGACGTGATCAAAGGCCTTCGTCGGTAAGCAACTTGGAGGAAACAAAAGCAGAGCCCGCATACCGTGGCACTCGATGCATAATAACGCGTGGGCTGAGATACCTCCTTGGCGCCGTAATATGCAACTTATGACTCCGAGCACCTTCGATTCCTGCGACGTGCAGAATGAAGTATGTTTAAGGGCCAATCACTTGATGTGGAAAGACGAAAGGAGACAAGCAGGCACGTGTCGATTAGCTATCACATCGTCGCATTTAATGATATGCGGCGTCTGTGCGAGCATTATAGGCGGTATTGGAGCTGACACCGTTCACGAATTCATGCCTTCGTTAAAATGGCCGATTGGCCCCGTATGTAAAGCTTTTGCATTAAGAGGCGATCGCACCTTTTCATGCACGCACAGTGCACAACTCGGCAACCGTGTCCTCTCGAAAGAAAAACAGAAGAAAACAGGAGAGAAGCAAAGCAATTATTGGCGCCCTTACGCGTTTGCCTGCGTGCTTAATGTTTTCAACTTCACTATTCGCGTAAGACACTCTACAAGAAAATTTATATATCTACAGCCGCGGAGAATTAGATAGTACGAAAAAGACTGAACGCAATTTTAAGTACAAATCATTTGTAAATAGTAATTGGTTTGCTGTGTTAACCACCAAGGAAAGTTCGCCTCAGCTTGCCAAGAACACCAATATGAGTTTTTCTTCAACTTTCCCGCGCTAAAGCTATACTTGTCGGGGTAACTAACTCAGCGCATCAAAAATAAAATGCGATGTGTCAAGGAAAGGTTCAGGGAGCATGACAACAACGTCACTAGAGGCCAGGGAGGACTTCTTGCTCTACATTGTCAGGATGGCATCTGTAAGCCAATCTTCCAAGAAGCGGATATAGCGAGAAAACATCAGAACAAACATGTGCGCGAAATGATAAAAGCAGAAATGATTCAGAGGTTAGGTGATCAATGTGTCACTTTGCTGTCTATCATGCTATCTATAAAAAAGAGTTACAATTCTTGCAATTATGGTTTCCAAGTTGATGAGAAGTGTTTAACTGCTTTTGACATGCGCACTGAAGTGGCCGATTCCCAATGTGAAAGAAAGGCTCTTATAAATTATGTGTCCGTCAGCGCTGTAGTGTGTTGCCTTTCTTTGTCCTGATCGTATACGTGCGCTGTTATTTCACAATGCTTCACCAACAAGCTCAAGTTCGCACTACAAGCCCAAGTTTGCAAAATTAATACCTTGAACATTATATGGTTAAATGTGATACTTTTTCTTTTGGGAACGTTAACCGCATCTGAAGAAGTCATTCGAGATATCAGCAGGCCGCCATGTTCATCTATCTATCTATCTATCTATCTATCTATCTATCTATCTATCTATCTATCTATCTATCTATCTATCTATCTATCTATCTATCTATCTATCTATCTATCTATCTATCTATCTATCTATCTATCTATCTATCTATCTATCTGTCTATCTATCTATCTGTCTGTCTGTCTGTCTGTCTGTCTGTCTGTCTATGTATGTATGTATGTATGTATGTATGTATGTATGTATGTATGTATGTATGTATGTATGTATGTATGTATGTATGTATGTATGTATGTCCCTCACATATTGAAACGCGACAATTGAGGGCTAAGCAACGCACGTATTTTCATTTCCATCTTCGACAGCTGGTCTCATGTCGGTGTATTTTCGGCTCGAACACCTACATCAGAGCCAACGTTACCTTTATCGGCCAGATTCGTAGCGACGTGACGTAGTTATCTCGAGCATTTGCGCATACTATTGTTGATGTCGCGTTGCTACCCGTGACCGCTGTGTGCATGTAACTATGCACGAATTCTCGCTGACAGTTTCCATTTTCATTTGTTTTCTAGTGGTATTTTAACGCGCTTTCATTTACACTGAGAGCAGGGCAGCAACCAGAGGGACATTTATTGTATATGGTTATCCTCTCCTGCTTTTCCTTTCCTTTTTTTTTCCTTCTGTGTCTCTCGCGATAGCCGTCGAAAACCTTCAAATAAAAAATATATCTGTGATCCCAGTGCTGCCTCACAAAGAACTGTAATATCCAAAAAGCGCTCAAAACTTCTCCTGTGCGAATATCACTTCGTAATTGATGTCCGTCTATCACCGAATAGAGTTACGTACGACATACAATAACGCAAACGCGGAAGCCTTTGCCCGGAGCCGGTTTCCACGATTTCCACGACCACGATTTCCTTTAACAAAACCTTATTGTCGAAACGTTGTCGTCGGGCTGAACCTCTTCTTCGCTAACCTCTATAGTTCGGTTGAAGCCTGTGACATTTTCTCCTCTTCAGTATGCGGCAAGCTGTGTTAATGTTCCACCAGCGACTACCCATACTCCTAGGGAGCTTGATCTTGTAAATGCCTCGAACCTTTGCGCGGCACGTAAGCCTGAAACTCGATATTTCCAGGAGGCAGCGCGTTAACTTCTTTGAAGAGCGGCATTCATTTTCCTCTATCTCACGTGCCGGCATTCATCCCGCGTAAGCTAAAGGTAAGCGCGGCCGGCTTAAGATCGCTGCAGCCAGTTAACACGACCTAACGAAATAAATTATTCGTTTCTTTTTTGTTCACGTAACACTTATACATTTTTCTTAGCCACGTTACCTCACATGGCTCCACTGTGTTTTCTTGGTGTTTTCTCGCGCACTCTTCGTATGCGGAGTTCATTCAATTCACCTTATTAGCGGCGCCAAGCTGGAGCCAACGAGGAGGCCACTCCCGTGCCGCTGCTGTACTTGATGTTGGAACACAGCGCGCGCGCGCACACTGCAAGGCAAGGGCTCCTTTATTCTGCGAGGATGGTTGCGACGTCCCATGCTTCAGTGAAATGATGCAATAGTCTACCACGACGGCTTGCACAAGCAGCCGCAGTTCTTGAAGAACGGGTGGGAGACGTCTGGGCGCCGCGCCCTTTCCTTGTATAGCGTACGGCGCTTTCCCTTAACTGTGATCGATCCTCTACCTCCGAGCTCTTTCTTTCCGCTTCTCTTGCTTTGGCGAGTTGAAAGACAACAAATTAGCGGAGAGTGAACGCAGGAACAGAACAGAGGACAGCTCTTTCGTAGGCTTCGTCGGCCGCCCGGCCTTGGCCTAAAGGGAAACCTAAAGAAGCACCCAGCAGGGCCTCCTTTCGCCTGCATTAAGATAAGAAAGGATGCTGAACATGTGTATCTTTCGCTGGTGTTTGTTCTCGTCGGATGCCAAATTGACGCTCAGCTGGGAGTGTGTCGACAACGGTCCTTGTCACGGGCCGATGTGATCGCCCTGAATTTAGAAAGCCCGTCGGCCGCGCTGCCGGGCGCGATTCGCTGCACACCGGTGCCAGAGCGGTTCTGGGCTGCCGTGCATATGGCTCGCGTGATTCGCGTCTATATGACGGTGAAAATTCCAGCGCGCTGCATATTTCATGGATCCAAATTCAAGCGGGCGGCCCAAGTTTGCCCGCCGGCAGAGACGATGATTGCATCCCTCTTTGCATCCTGCGTGCCTACCGACAGATGAGTATCAAAGCCCCCGTGAAACAAGTGACGCGTGCTGAGCTTTACGGGTGCGCGCACGGAGTCGCATCCGAACAAATTTCAGCGCGATCGTCATTCCCGTGTGCGTACGCTGCTTTTGTTTACGCGCGCGATTTCTCGGTTGTATGACGGGTTTTCATAATCTTTTCTTTTTTTTTTTTTGTTCTTTTGGGCCTCCAACATGCTCCCGCGACCTCTCTTTTTAGTGACTCTTTATATTTTCTGCGCAGTACACGACGAACAAGGTCACCGAAAACATGTCATCGTGTGCGCTTCTGTCACCTTGGCGTGTTAGTATTGTCTATTTGGAAGGATCGAGTTCATCGACTAAAATTTAGAACTTTGGTTGGAAAGATCATAAAGCAATGACTTATTACGCTCCTCCCCTTTCTCTCTCCGTTTACATTTTTAGAAGCTCTGTGAATGTTTATGTAATAACATAGGGTGTATCAAGGAAGTCTTTCGATATATCTACCTCTGTCTCGCAGCGGATAGTGGCAGCCATTCTGCGTCCTGGCGCATTGGAAGACTTCAATTTTCGCGACGCGGTAGAACCAATATGGGCAGGCAAAACTTCGAATTCGCAGACATTGATATATTCTGAGGTGGTGGTTCGCGCTTGCGTTTCGTACAAGGGTGAAAGTCGATTTTGTCCGATGCACGGCACCTTGACGTTCATTGTCCGTTTCCCCGGATCAGGTGGCTATTCTGGAAGAGTCCTCCAAGTTCCCATTTCAGCGTTCACGGATTGGATAGACGCTGACGATAGACAATGACGATTGGTGCCGGTCCGCCAATGATACACCTCTACCCAGTCAGCTAGCGTTGAAATGGACAGTCCACGAAGTGAACTCATACAGAGTAAGCCTCCCAGTATAGCATCGCGGTATGGTTTGCACACATCTGCTAAGCAGGGGTGCTACTGGTGTGCGCACTGCTCTCAAGCCAGCAATAGGACTTCAAAAGGGTACGACGTTGGGCAAGTTGGCGTTGCATATTTAAAAGTGAACGGCAGCGCGAAAGAACAAGGATGCAGAAAGAAAACAAGTGACAACACGAGCGCTGATGGTTATTCTCTTCCGCTTTTCCTTTATTTTTTTTTCCTTCTTTGTGTCTGTCGCGATAGTCGTGTCGTGATAGCGATCATTTTTTCTTTCTGCGTCCTTGTTCTTTCGCGCTGCCGTTCACTTTTAAACAGCAATAGGAGCTGTGCATAACGCTACCCTGGCTACATCAGAGCCGGTGGAGCAGAGCGGGAGGCTTCGTCTACTTCACCTTGTCGCTTTTAGAGCCAAACGCTCTACGCGTCTTGCGTCTAAACTTTAACTCTCCGCGAAGGCATAGTGCATGCGCGAACACACCGTGATAGCATGACAACATCAACTGCTGCACTAACTGCGATGGTGCAAACGCGCTTCAAGCAAGCACATAAACGCTATGGCAATTAAGGGCACATGCGTGAAAGGGGGAAGTAGAAGAACAAATGAACGAGAGAGAAACGTGTTTGTCACTTTTAAAACAAGGTATTGGCCACTGCGAATAATAATTGCTGGGATTTAAACATTATTATGAGGCACGTCGTAGTGAGAGACCCCGGATTAATTTTGACAACCTCAGATTCTTTAGCGGGCACGTTAATCTCAGCGCACGGTTGCTTTTGCATTCCGGTCCGATCGACATACGGCCGCCGTGGCCGGGAATAGTACCCGTGCCCTGAAGCTTAGCAGCGCTGCACCGACCACTCTAAATCCTGAAAAAATACTCCAGTGGACCACATACCTACGATGCGTAGCACTGTGCTCTGCGCCTGCACCTGTTCATCGCAAAGCGACGTCATCTTCGTGGTGATTTAGGCGGGCGTTGCCCGCCTTCGTTAGAGAGGGCAATGTTTCAGTGCCGAGAACCGATTAAATTGGAGGCTCCACTGTATACCTCATACACTCATCGAAAGAAGACAACGCTAAGTTTATTGACAGCGAGAACGGTACTCGTGGGGCGCATACATGCATACGCAAGCGACTTGCGTTGCGGAGCGCGACGAGGTATTCGATATCCGTCAGTGACAACGTGGAGCCTTAAAAAGCTGTCGTCAATAGGGTCGTTTAGCAAGTTACGGAAATACGGTACGCAAATACGGTACGGTATTACCGTAGCGCTCCTCCTTTCCCGGTCGTTGACCTTTTGCCAGTGAAGGCACCCCAACAACACAAAAGCTCTTTCAAAAATTAACTGTGGGGTTGTCACGCCTCGTTGTGGCCTGTCAGCCTACGCATTGTTAACGAGGAACCTGTCGTCCGGGGGACGCACTGTCACTGGAAAGGAGGAGCACGACCGTACTGCCTTACCGTATTTGCGTACCGTATTTCCGTAACTTGCTAAAAGACCCTATTGCCTTGGCCTTCCGGTTCCCCACCACGCCAGAGGATTCAATTTTGACCGCTTATTGCGACAGTTCGCGTCGTGGTTGGCGTAAATGGTTGCTAAATTGACGTCCCCTGGTAGGCGTCTATGCGGCACTTGGGCGTCGTATCGAGGATGTGATGGCATATATTTGGTAAGGTATAGAGTTACGAGCGTGGGTTTACCTTTCTAGATGACTTCACTTCGCCTTCGTGGTTCAGAGCGAAAACCTCGGTGCTTTTCAGTAACAAATGGAACATCCAAGAAAAGCACGCCCGCTGTACTGCGACCTGTCCAGGCAATTACCGTAACTTGAGCTCGAGTGCCTTGAAGCGCGCATCATGATATCGCACTCTAAACCGATAGCTGCTGTCCAAGTGCGTTCTCGGTGTCTTGGCACAAATCCCTTGTATGAAAAACGATTTAGGTGTTGCTGTGTTGGAACGGAATACGAGAACCCACAGGAAGTCCTTCGATTTCGTGCGCATATGCTTAGGTTGGTAAAGCTATGAGTACCGGTTTCCAATAATGTGGCGCCTTGTCAATTCAGAAAAGGGTAGCTGACTGCTTTGCCTCAAGAGAAGAAAATGGAAAACAGGAGAGAGAGAGAGAGAGGAAAGGCAGGGATGTTAACCAGTTTAGCATAACCGGTATGCTACCCTGGACAGGGGAAAGCGAAGGGGGGTATGGGAGGGAGAGAGAAAGAGGGGGGGGGGGGGGGAGCGCGCGCACACACGCGCACACACACAATGTCACAGAGCAGAGCGGCAATCTTTTTCGGTATATCATCATGATGAGTCTACAGCCGCTCGTGTAAGTCTGTTGTCCTTAGAAATTTTTAACAATGCCTTGGTTGCTTTGATTCTCGATGACTTTTCGGGATGACATTGGAGGGTAGTTGCTAGCGACATCGATTTGCAATAGCACACCAACAGGGTAGCTCAGAGGTAAGTGTTTTGTGTGTCCGTCTTCGGTTCGCTGTTCTTTCTCCGACGCCGTCATGCACACTCACAGATTTTGCCTTACGAAATAGGTCGGATACATACCGTAGCTAACCCGAACAGTATATTCATATTGGTGTGCGAATAGTGAAGTTTAGAACCGAATCGAATAACGATGACACCGAATCGAATACGAATACAAATCTAATACAGTTCGAATAGTTTTCGAATAGTAAAGCAACCATTTTAAAAGCAGCCCTAGACTGGCAAGGTGAAGTTTTCCAAACAGCCCAAGAATTCCACAATTTATTTCAAGCAATTATTCACAAGCTTTAACAAAGGAAATTTACGATTACTTTTAACTGATGAAAATACCACAATTATTTAAACTGAGGCAAGCTCTTTTACAACCGTAACTAGAACCTTCGAAATACTTTCTAACTGCAGGTTGAAGCATAGCAGCGACTACAGTAATCAAGGTTGTACTTTGTCAAGAGCCTTTCAATAAAACTGATACATTAAAATTAAGCAGTTTTGATCAGTTGACATAATCATGAATGTCCTGGGGACGATAGTGGATTGATGACACTGTCGCTTCTATGACACCCTAGAGTTTGAAGCAAAAGCGCCTTCATCCTGTGATCAATATAGCGGACGATAGTCCCGGTAAGGCTGCATGCACTGGGTAATTCGATGGTGAAAACAAGAGAAGTTGCCCGTCTCGTTCCTTCGATCATTTTTCGACGTTGCTGATACTAAAAATATTCGAGAAAAATATTCGGCATTTCGAATACGCAGTATTCGATTCGGGGAAAAAAAAAAAGGAGGATGACTTTATTTTGAGGTCTGGCGGTCCCATGGCGCCAGTTTCCCACAGGGTGGGTGCCCTCCCAAGCGACTATGTACTTCGTTCTGCCGAGCCCCATGCCGGAAGTGCGCTTGTACTTATTTCACCGGTAGGTACCCGGCGGCAGCAATTCTCTGCCTCCCACAGCAGCGGCGGATGCTCAATTATTTCACCAAGGCTGTGGTGGATTAAGGTGCGCCCAGGGGCCTTTGCAGAGCCTTATGGGGCCACCTTTCGAGATGAGTACCCATGAACAACCGAGCGCCAGGTCGGTGTTCTCCTCTTCCCATTAGGAAATAGCGGTGGGCTTCCGGTCGGCATCAGGAATCGAAACTCCCGCATTGGAAGCGGACGCTCAACCTAACCGCTGCGGTAATAATATTCGGTATTTCTAATACGCACTATTCGATTCTAGGGCCGAATCGAATAAAACGCTTTCCGATTCGTTATTCGAAATTTTCAAATATTCGCACACCCCTATATTTAACCCCTCTGCATCTGTTTTCAGAGCATGAAGAACCAGTGTTCAAACTTTGTAAGCCAACAACAGAGCCGTAACGCGTAAATCCTCTAAAACGCCCCTATACTCTCGTTTCCAACCGAGCGTGAGTGTGTATAGACCCTTTCGCTGTTTACAAACACAGGTCCTGGACGGCTTCCGGTTCTGTGCGCCGGCGCAGCCATTGGCGGGGAACAAAAGGCTTAGCGAGTAGCCCGCTCATTTTCAACATTTCACTCCCTGTGACTGGCCAAATATGTCAAATATATTTTCTTCTCAGCTGCACAAAGCTGTGCAGCTTCTCAGCTGCACAGCTGAGTGAGTCCTTAACTTTAAGCGCCTTCCTTTTACCGAAAAGCAGAAAAAGAGTGCTTCTTTACTTTAGCACAACTTACAAAACAAGCTTTCCGCTTCGGTGTTAGAGAGTGATAATTGAAGTGACCGGAAGTTAGTTGGGAAGCAACTCGTGCTGCTGCTATTGCAATCTTGAAGCCGAGCGAAAAGGCGTATAGCCCGGTGGTTATGACACTTGTCTTCGAACCGGTAGGGCCCAGGTTCAAACCCCGCCTCGTCAAAGATTTTTTTTTTCGTTTTATCTATCCCTCTAATCACTCCCCCCTTCAGTCACACCTCCTCTCCGTGGTGGATCACGTGAGTTTTAGCGAACGCCTTTGGATATGCGAAGACAGCTTCGCTGTAAAAACAAAGACAAAGAAACATCGGAAACACACGGAAATCAGAACGGAAAATTCGTATGATAACATCGGGAGCAGTGTTTTGCTATTTGAAGCCCGAGTGGTTACCTGAGGACAAAAACACAGCGGGCAAATATTCAAAACAGGAAGAGGCATGTGCCTGCTGAAAGGAAA
>JALIZH010032945.1:457500-562500 GCA_030522465.1 Rhipicephalus appendiculatus | reverse complement strand
TTCTTCGAGCGTTTTTCGTCTTTGTTGATTATTCCAAATTATTCGAAAAATATTCTTTATTTCGAATATGCACTCTTCGATTCGAGTACCGAATCGAATAGAACGCTATTCGATTCGTTATTTGAAAATTTCGAATATTCGCACACCCCTACGCAAAACATCTTCTTTTTTTCTTTTTCTTTTTTACAACTTCTTGAGCGCTTTTGTGGCGTTGTCATAGACTGACGGAAGGATCGGACATTATTCGCTTGAAGAAAAAAAAAAAGCCTTTGTCCCATCAAGTAACCTTGATGCACCACTGTGATGCAGATAATCAATCGAAGAAAGCTGCGTGCTGAACTGTTACCATTTTATACTGTTATTGGAGAAAGAACAAACGCGCTAAAGCGCTGCCGGTCACGTAGCTTTCCTGAATAAGCTTATCAACTGTCCTACGTCCATTTCATGGAGAATTGAATAATAAAAAATGCGGATGCGTATTCGCGGTTATTTCAGCTCATCGCCGAAGAATATGGGATTTCTTTCTTTCTCATTTTTTTAGTTATCCAAGACCAGCATGAATGAAGGAAAGAATGAATTAAGTCGCACTACATCAGCGCGAAGTAGGCGTGACACAAGCTCAACACTTACAAATAAATATACAAGAAACGTGACATATAGTGCGAAAATGCAGCCAGTCGCTAAGCGTGAACATCCCATTCAATGGCAGATTGCGTTTCTCTCACAAGTAATAATAACGTTCGGCGGGCCTCGTGCATCCATTCGGCAATGGATGACATACGTATTACGAGTAGGCGCAGTCAGCGCATTTTCTTTGCCGACAATCGGCTCACACCGCTCACAAAAGAGCGCCGCTGCGTACATTTGTATGCGCGCCGCCGGCCGCCTATCCACACTAGCGCGGCGACGGTGCTGCCGCCTGTAGCCCGATCTCGGGGCGAGCAAGGTGGTGGGAGAGGGAAGTGAGGCGGAGGAGGAGAGATGGGGAGTTACCAGGAGGAAGGGAGGATGGGACAAAGAGTACACAGAGAGAGAGAGAGAAATGAAAGCCGGATGCTGAAATAAATTTCTCTTTTCTTTCTGAGACGTTGTTTAGTTCCACTACTCCGTACTGCTCCATTCCAGGGGCGTCCACGTATTGTCATAGAAAATGCCGCCGAAGAACTATAGGAATCGCGTTAACCTAATGAGAAATACATAATTAGTGCGCGCTTCCGCTTGGAGAGCGCAACGTCGGGCGTGGGAAACACACAGACGGCGCGTTATGCGCGGGAATCATATATCGCAAACGGCGGCGAGAGAGCTTGCCTAACGAACGCTAAGACTAGGCGCGGGGGCTCCCAACCATCTATGCTCCCAACGACCATGCTTGCGTTCCCGTGTGCCAAAAAGAAATGCTTATATACGCGTTATGTTCTATGTTCAACCTTGCATTTCGCCTCGAGCAGCACCCTCGGCGCAAGCGTGATATTTTTTTTCCACCGCCAAGCGGCGTGTCGTGTCGGTCGACGCATTGTGCTTAAAATGTGAGCAGACTCCGGCGCGTTAGTTTTTTTCGTCCGACCACGCGAGTCAGGCGTGACACAAAGCCTTGGTGACCGTTATTAATGACCAAAGTTTCTCACCGCTGTCCGCGAGGGTTTCAGCTCGCCCGACCAGCAATATACTCTTTCACGACCGTCTGCCGTGACCCAGCCTGCTCCCTCGTGTACGCCCAAGTAATTGCGCACAAATGCGTCAGCCATAGCGGGGCGCACGTTGGAATCAAGACTAATGAACACACAGTTGAGGCGTCGCTCCACAGAGAAGAAAGTCGTTCTTTTTACGGCGGTGCATTGAGTTCTGGGCGAAAGGGCTCCCGTTGTTGTCCTCGGGTCGCCTTCACTGCCCTACCTTTGCGGCTGCATGCCTTTTGGACACCGAGAGCTCGACGCAGGTTGTATTCTCTGCCGCATACGGCACACCTGGCGGAAATAACCCAATAAAAAAAACGAACGTGATATCTAGTTGCGCTGTTGCAGTGGTGGTGCGCGGGCAACCGTGTCACCATTAACCTTACGTAATCCCTTCTAAAGGAATCTCTCGTAGTGTGCAAGCGTGTTGCGGCTCGATATGTGAATTGAACCCGACCGTGCTTTTAATGGGACAATTTGTCGCTGGGAAGCACGAAAGTAAGGATCTCTAATTACTTCTCTTGGTCCTAGCTCGCGCGCACGCGTGCACACACACGATGTCGTGTACCGCAGTCATCCTTGAGGGCTGTACGTTAAAAGACAACTCTTGGTTGTTTGCCTTTGCCCGATCTTTTGCTGTTTTTCTGCATCTTCGCTTGAGTGGCTGAAGAAGCTGCCGCTGTGTTGCAGCCATTAGCCACTAGCCACTCCAAAGAAACAATTAACATTGCTAAGGAATCCACTCACTTCTTCGATTGTGCTCGTCTTCCTGGAAAAAAAGACAATGAGGCTGAGATGCTCTGGGAAAGTCGCCTGTGAGAAAGGGAGAAAAGAAGGAGGAAGTTGTAACGAGCTGGGCATTTAGTTGTTTAAGGAGCTCCAAACAATGATGCATCACAGAGGTTTGAAGACGTGTTCAGCTTGTGTGCTTTGCATTTTGGCTCAGACCTCTAAAGAAGCCTAAGGGTGCACGTTGGGGTTCACTTACCTCTACCAGACGGCCGAGCAGTCGTCGCTAGTTTATACCTAATGGATTCTCTTCTAGAAGACATCTCTGGCTTAGTTAACGTGCCGGTGAAAAGCGGCATTTTAAAAGGCGTTCCAATAATTCAAAATAAACTGCGTTTATTGACATCGTGTGCCACGGTGTTATGACGCACCCGCGACCATTGTTCGGTCCGCGACTGTGGGGATGATATTATTTGGCCGCAGGAAACGACAAACAGTGCGATGAGATGGACCAATGAAGTACGGAAATTTCTTGTTTATGGGGTGTCTCGTGGCTCGAGAATCAAACACAGCGACGCGAATGATTTATCCACACTTCATGGATGGATACATAGGGTATCCAGCAAGCCTAGCTCAGCAGGTCTATCGTCATCTCAAATCCAGCACCAGCCACGCCTTGAGTATGGAAACATGTTCCGATTGAAGGGCGCGAAAGACTTGGAAATGGATAACGGTCGATATGAAACATGCGGCAGGGCTAAATTAAACTCACACGCTACCATAACAGCACAGATCATCACAACTTCACGAGGAAGTACCGAATCACAATTTTTAATGAAGCTTATAAATGCAGGCGGGGCTATATGAGTAAAAATTTCCATGAATATGCCAGTCATATACACAGCAAAGGTGGGGATTTGTTCGAAGTGGGCGGTTTCGCCAGTATTATTCTGATTTCCCGTTTCCGACGATTCAAGTCGACTTCGCAGAGGACGTTGGAAGGGCACAAATATTCCTAATGGCTCTCAATCGATGCGCACCCTCTGTCGTAGCTTCACGTGGCGTAGTAGACGGAAGCTGTGTTATCGGTTGTGCGGGAAAATTTTATTCAGGAACGTGAAATCTGCGGCCGCCTGTAATGGATCAGCATTCTGAAGCTAACGGGGAAAGTATGTAGTTGAAGCTTGGTTCCTCGCTCCGTGTCATCCTGTAGCGCACTCCCCCGCCTAATTCAGAAATTGCGTGCCCAAGTGCCTTTGTGCACCCAAAGCGCAACGCCTGGCGTGTGCTCTTTTGTATAACTTTTTTGTGTTTGCTAAAACCTGTGGTTTGTGTCGCAACTCTCTTGAATGCGCAGTGTACAGCACCCTAGTCATACTGCACGTTAAGTCGTTGTGTAGCGTTTCATCAGTACTCCAAAAAAGATCCGAAATGCGCATTGAAGCTGCAGCTTGTCATAAATATAGCTCCTACCCAGGGGACCTCAGATACGACCCGTGATTTGCAACGTTTGCATAAATACCGCATTGTTGTTCGCTCCAGCCAGGGAGCTCGCTAGGCATTGTTGCGAATTCCGTTCTCGGCGAGGCGCCATTGTTTGCCGAACAGCGCCGAAAGTACTCGCGCACAATGAAGCGGAACTTTGACGAATGACACCAAACAAAGAACCCGGATATTGAACCTGGAGGCATGGTTTTGATGCGAAAAGGCTGCTTTTGCAATATCTATTTCTCGGGACCACACGTGGTTCTCAAAAACCTCAACGTGGCAGAGAATCTGAGAGGAGTTATTGAAGAGATTTTAATCAGAAAGGTCATCCCCTGCCCTCCGAGGAGAGATGGAGAAAATGTCTGGAAGGAAGAGAAGGAGAAGAAAGTCACGAGGCAGGGAGGTTAATCAAGAAAGCGGCTGGTTATTTGCCCTACCCTTGGGAAAGGGAAAAGAGGAATAGAAGTATGAGGGCGAAAGGAAGGAAAGATGCGGTTCATTCGTGCACGCGTGCTTTGCTGTGCCACTTGCACAAAAGCATTCGCACAAGTCAGTCGCCTTACAAGGAACATAAACTGCGCCTTGTCCGTCGAGCGACGGCGGCGATGTTCGAGCAGCATCTGCACGGCGAGTGGTCAATTTTCCAGTCGTCATAGCGCGTCAGGGAGGGGTTGTTTTTCTGTGTGTAGTCGAGGACAATGGCAGAACGAAGGCTCGATGTTCCCTTCGCCGCCGCGGACACAGCACACAGCACTGTCGGTAATTACAATCAGCGCCGTGGACGTACGCCTTCGTGAAGCCAACTCCTAACAAAAGCCAAGACCAAAGCCAAAGAGCTGCTATCCGGACTTCACGTTTTTGAAGTCCGCATAGAATTAGGATATGCTGCGAAACGTTCTTTTGGTGTAGTCTGGTGCGCGTGATATTTAGGGTGTTCCGTTCCGTCGAAGAGACAATATGTGTCAGGGGCTGAAGCTACCTCGCAGCGCCAGTCCTGAATAACGGTATGGGAACGCTGTACTTTCCTCGATGTGAAGCCTTCGCCACTAGAACCGCAATGACCAGGTAACCAGTGAAAGCCAGTCTCGAGGCCTCCTTGTTTAGTACGGCGGTGAAGTTCGACGATTATGTACGTCAGCTGTTCGTGAAAACTATTTAGAGGGATTATTCATTATAAAATGTCAAGCACCTCTCCCGGAAGGAAGACGATGAAGCTTGGAAAGGTTGGCGTGTCGCTCATAGGTAGAAAGACAGAGATGGAAAGAGGCGAGGAAGATGGTATCTAAGTGGTAGAGTATGCAGAGATGTCTAGAACTCAGGCATACTGAGGCATACGTTAATTGCTTGTTGACATTGTTTTTAGCATTTTTTCAAGACAAATGTAAAATTTTGAAGCGCTGTGCACCCAACGCTGCTACTCTGGTACCGTGCATTGTTGCAGATACTTACATAAGGTTACCCCACCGGTAGGTGTATTTTACTTGCTTACTTCCGCATCCGTATACCAGATTTTTTTTTTTCGCAAAAAATTTGGCTTTATAGCTAAACTAATCACGATAACGTTGTGCGTTGCTGTCCTTGTTTCCAGGTGGGTAGTCTGTAGTAACCTTGTGCAGCAATGCCCATAATAAGCAAGTCGTATTCGGGATCAGAACCGGCGTTATTGTGAAAATAACAATGTTGCAAAACACTTATATGCAGGAGGATTTTCCCAAGTAAAGACCGCATAATACAACCTCTCCTCCCATGATTCACCTCCTAGTTGTTGACTGTAGGCAACCTTCCCGCCTTTCCGCATCACCTTTCTCTCTCTCTTTCTCTAATACGTTCCGACATTTTTGAAGCAGTGCTTGGTGTTATCATTTGCGCGAATAGCAATTTCAGCAAATAAACCTCTTTTGAGCGCAACGCGCTCAAGTCTTTCACCATGCCAAGCTCGCTGAAATCGAAACTAAATTGGAAACGGAGAGCCTATGACTTTGATCTCACCTGACTTCGCATTTCGTCATGCGTCACCATTCACCCGCCATGAAGTGCCTTGCGGATCGCCTTCGTCGCCTCCTTGCTTCCGCTATAGAAACGTAGAGAGTGTTCATTCCGGTGGCGCGCTGAATCTATGCGATCATTCCGCCATGCATTTTTCCCGAGCCACAGTAAGTTTCCAGATTTCGGTGTTCGCAGCCACCGGCGTTGGCTGTTCACCCACCCAAACAGAAGTTTTTCTGGTTTTTTTTTTCTTCTTTTTTTTTGTGTTTTTTTAGAGTTGAAGAAACCAAATCCTAGAGGCCGCAATGGATGGCGACTTGTTGAGGCTTGATTGGTGACGGTGGCGAGGTGGTTATGAAATGCGTCGTACGGTGAGAATGTAGACATTCTCTTTCCGAGTCAGTGCCGCTTTCAGAGAAACTGCGAAGGTTAAGTACTTGTCCGCGTACGTTTCGCAAGGGGGGGGCTTCTTTTGTAGTGTTTTCCTCATTCAGCATTGATAATGTCGAAAACTTCGTGGCTCGAAGCTCCTTGAATGAATGGGTCGTCTTTGATCAATAATTATGAACCTAATTTCGCGATTTCTTTGATTGCGCACGTAAGCACGTAAACTTGTGCTTTTCAAATGGGTACCAAACTGGAAACGCTAATGGGAAACACAACATCATTGCTTTTTATGTGTACAACTGCAAAAATAGTTGAGGTTTAGAAAGAACACAATATACGCGCCTCTGCTACCATGCTTCTTATTAAATGCATATATTTCTACATTTCCTGCCTAAATAAGGTGTTGACTACTACTACTACTACTACTACTACTACTACTACTACTACTACTACTACTACTACTACTACTACTACTGTAAGGAGGAAGAAGAACAATATGCCGTAGTGGGCCACCACCTTAGAAGAAGGACGGAGCGCGAGCTGTTGTTACCCGTGCTGCGATTCTTGTGCCGGTTGTCGCCGCCCGTTTTTGGAGTCCACAGGCTTCCTGCTCAAGTACAACGTCTGTCAATAAACCCCATTTCACTACTCCAAACTATGTGCCAAACTTTGACAGTGCTGTTGCCTTTAATGGCATAAGGCGCAGGCCAGGTTTGTGCCGAATAAGTGGAAGAAATGATACATACATTACATTTAGCAATGCACGCTTAACACTTCCGAAATATCGTATCCTAAAGTAATATTTCTTTGGTGCTGTTCTTTATTTGATGCTTCAGTGTTCTTATTTGTCTGTTTTTAATTGAAATATAGTTTGAAGGGTCCACTGCGCGTGACGCGGGCTTTCGTTTATTTTGGACTTCGATGGTGGCTTGACCACTTTACGCAGAAAAATTACGACGCAGTAGATCACCGGAGACTTTCACCGGAGACTTTCCGGGTGGTCCGTTTCGATTGTCCTTAAGATGACTTAGTTTGTTGGTTTGCTTACGCACCGATTACACCAAATAGCTATTAAACTATTCTGGTTATTTAAGAAAACCCCGTCGTTCGTGAACCGCAGCGACTAAATTCGCGCGTCCACCAAGGCAGCGATATTTCGTCGGTAAAAAGATAAGGTCCAAGTGACACGCGGATCGAAGACCTGCAGGGCAGGAATTGTCCCACGAGATTCCTGCGTCTTGCCAGCTGCGGCGGACGAAACGATCCCATTAATTAGGCCAGCCGGCAGCGAGAGTCTGCTTGCTGCATGCACGGACTGGCCGACATCTGTGGTTATCGGCGGAAACCTTGTTCCCGCGCGGGCGTGTGTTCGTCCCGCGTCTCGCGCACAGCGTCCGAGCGCCTGGCCGCGCTGTTTGTTTTCGCTGGCAGGCGCGTGTTTACTCTACGGCGTCACCTTGATCCAATTGCGCTCGCGAAGGCACACACGCTTTGTGCACGTCGAGGACGCCGCCCGACCGGCAGCGTGCTTAGGATTGGGGCGGGCACGACGCGGTAGCCGGATACGAGGCGCGTCTCCTCTTTCGATCCTCTGCCAGTGGTTATAAACCAGATGTGGTAAACCTCATCGTGGTTAGCACGTTCATTCCAACCATCTTGTGTGCGTGTCCGCCGCGGTGGAGCACTGGTTATAGTGTTCGACTGCTGAACCGAAGGCCGCGGGTTCGATTCCGGCCGCGGCGGTCGATCGCATTTTGATGGAATAGGCGAAATGGTAGAGGCCCTGTGCACTGTGCGATGTCAGTACACGTGAGAAAACAACAGATGGTCGAAATTTCCGGGACCTTCCACTGCGGCGTCTCTGATAATCATATCGTGGTTTTGGGACGTAAAACCCCAGGATATTATTATTGTATCTCTTGCGCGTGTTCTAAAACGGAAAAATCATCTGTGTGAAAGCAGAAAGAAAAGATGTACGTCGCATTCGAAATTTTTAAAAATAGTTTTTCTTTAGTTTCATCAAATTAGGTTCTGGAGTATTGCGTGCCTGAACAACGATATCATTAGGAGGCGCGCCGTAGTTGGGAACCCCGTAATAATTTTGACCACCTGGGGTTCTTTAACTTGCATGTAAGTCTAAGTACACGAGTATCATTGCATTTCGACCCCACTTAAATGGGGCCGCCGTAGGCGGGAACTGAGCGCGCATACAAGAGCTTAGCATTTCTACACTTCAGCCGCTAAGCTACCACGCCAATATTCCTCGTAGCCGTCTTCGTTGCCTTCAGCCTAATTATAAACGCAGTAAGAGAAACAACTGCTTCATTTCATTACTGCAACGGGAATTTCATGAAGGCGCGTTATTTTTGCCGCCTCTACTTGATTTCCTTCTCCTCGATTTTCATATTTTGTGCTGATATGACAAGCCACCGATTATTTGCTCAGAGTATTAGGCATCCTGGTATGTCCTGGGGGGGGGGAGTGATTTTAGAAGGACACATAGAGTCGTTATTCCACAGACTTCGACTGGAAGTAGCATATACAAACAGCTTCCTGCACAAAATACACCGATCCAGCTCACCGGAATGCTACTGCGGTGACGAAGATGAGAATGTTGGTTATATTATTTTGGAGTGCGTAAAGTACGCAAATGAAAGAGAAAAATTAAGGAAGAGACTAGCAAGTTTGGACAGACGCCCCCTCACATTAAAGAAATTACTTGGACCATGGCTTGAATTGCATCTTCAGAAAAAGGCGAACACCTTCCTGAAAGACTTCTTAGCGCTTGTGATATACAGCTATGTGTTGTTACATACGGAATGATGTGTGTTAGTTCATATACTGTGGGCAGAACTAGAAATGTGTACGTGTGGACGCTATATTGCACTGTGAACTACTGCAAGCAAACTGTAGATTACCATGTTATTTTAACTTGTTTCATTGTGCTATTATGTTTTTTTTTCTTTAGCTGCTCATTGTTCATTTTGGCTAACATTCGTTATTTATTTCTTTTTTCGCTGCAGAACTTATAGATATGGAGTAGCCGAGGTAATATGAACCTCAACCTCTCCACAGCAAGACAGTTACACCGGAACAGAACAGAAAAGGAAATGAAGAGAAAACTGAACCCCGCAACTGTATCTAGCTAAGTAGGACACCTAAGCAGTGGTTCACAAGGGAAGGGATAAGGAGGGAATTAAAGAAATAGTGAGGAAAGATGGGAGACGGTTGGGGAAGATCGCGGACGGGGCCCCGATCGGCGAGCGGTCTTCGGAGAGAGGACATCGCGGACGGGGCAACCGCCAAGCGCGAAATCCTCTGAGCGTCTCCTGGTATGTTCGAGGTCTCCACTGTCACTCTGGGTCCCGGAATTCGCGAAGCCGCTAAGCTACCACGCCATCAGTCCTCAATGCATTTGTTCGCAAGCGTGGTTTGCTTTCTGGCCGGCTGTGGCAATATGGCCGGCATCCGGATTGTCTGAAATTCGCTCTTACGAATACTCCTAGCATAACTGACTTCTTGTTGATGCACCCTTGCGCTTCAAGAATAATACAGAGTAATACGCGATGCTGTAATTATCTCTCTTCAAATTATGTTTGTCTTGTCTTATCAGTAACCGGCAACGAATTACTGGGAGAAAAAAATAATGATAAAAAAAATCGAAAACCACTGAACTTTGCTTCATACTCCCACGGGCAGCTCCTACGTTTCGCTTTTCAACTCCAAAAGGCGTTTAAACCGCAACTGAAATGTTTTCTGGCATCTGTACTGCAGCGCACGTCTTAGCACAGCGCAACCACATTGCCCATTTCTGGAACAACGCCATGCAATGCCTTTCTTTGCATTATCCATGCTTCATTTCTTGCATATATTAAAACGAATCTCGTGTTGTACGCCCTGCCTTTAATGCCTCTAATATATTATCCTCGAACGGTCCCACGAGCAATTTGTTTTCAGCCCTTCACACAGCCGACAGCCGCTTTAAATTCAGAGTGCTCATGAATGATTTCCTCTTTGTGGCTGTTGCATCTTTTGTGGCGCTCCATGCGCAATCGCATCAACGAAAGCCTGCTTGTATGTTGGCATCGCGTGTAATCCGCCAGTGTTTGGCGTGTCTTCCATCTCTCTTTTGCCATTCGCTGATAGGGCCGGGTGCGGACTCGCTACTCCCACGTCGTCAGTCGTCTCAGCTTTCCGTGTGCCCGCTCCTTTTACGAAGCCGCATCCAAGCCCTGAATTCATCTTCATAAAGAAGAGCTCGAGAAGCGAAACGTGCCCATTTTTCCTTCCCATTCCAGAGTCTCCGTGCCGGAAGTGTTTGCGTAAATGGGACTCCGGAGTGAGATGCAGGTTCGTGCGCGTCATTTTGTTTCCTTGTCTCCCGAGTATACCGATCCGCATGCCTCGTGCAAGCGCCTACTGTGCGGTCGTGTCGGTGTGCACCGCTGCGTCTTTCTTTTTTTTTTCTGACTGCTTGAAGCGCCACTGTTTCTAACAAGAACTGCAGATGCGAGAAGTACGCAAGGTGAAAAATTTTCTTGGATCCGCTTTTTTTTTTTTTTTTTTTTTTTTTTTTTTTTTTTTTTTTTTTTTTTGTGCGTGAATGACGTCGACTGCATTTGCTGTGAATTTTCGCAGCTCGCGCATAAAGGTATCAGTCATTGCGTGCCACGCTCATTTATTCATTCGTTCGGAGGCTTTATATTTCGAAAGCGGCATTAACTCTGTCAAAGCCGCATATGTGTGTAAAGTCGCAGCATGTCATGTGACCAGTGTGGCTGCGGTCTTCTGCTGCTGAGCATGATTGATATCGCGGGTTTGACTCCCAGCCGTTGTGGCTGGGAGTCATAGAATAGTAAGCAAAAGCTGAAAAGCTATAGCATGAGTGCACTTCAGTCACGGAGCAAACGCTTCGCAAGACATGCGCACCGCACTCGCACGCGCTTCCATTACAAGATATCGGAGATGATGCGAGGAACAATCCGCACTAAAGCAGTTCTGCCCAAGTCCATGTGATGGTAACACTGCTCGATCTCGCGGCAGATAAGATGTAACTAGAACGTTCAAACAGAAGTGCGAGTTAGGATCGCTCTTATAGGTGTGCCATTTCCAACAACTGGATAGTAATAATATCTGGGGTTTTACGTCCCAGAACCACGATATGATTATGAGAGACGCCGTAGTGGAGGGCTCCGGAAATTTTCACCATCTGGTGTTCTTTAACGTGCACTGACATCGCACAGTGCACGAACCTCTACCATTCCGCCTCCATCGAAATGAGACCGCCGCGGCCGGGATCCGAACCCGCGACCTTCGGGTCAAACAACTGGATGGGATAAGGCACTAACTTTCGAAGGGATGGATCACCGAAAAAGTAAAAAACATTTATTTACGTAAGAAACGCTACCTATTAGAAATCATGTGATATAAAAAGGATAAGATTATGTGAAAGCACGGTATAGTATCAGCTATGAAAGGGGTCTCAAAGACGTGGCGCGCCCGAACATGACTGTCTTCGTCCAATATATATATATATATATATATATATATATATGTGTGTGTGTGTGTGTGTGTGTGTGTGTGTGTGTGTGTGTGTGTGTGTGTGTGTGTGTGTGTGTGTGTGTGTGTGTGTGTGTGTGTGTGTGTGTGTGTGTGTGTGTGTGTGTGTGTGTGTGTGTGTGTGTGTGTGTGTGTGTGTGTGTGTGTGTGTGTGTGTGTGTGTGTGTGTGTGTGTGTGTGTGTGTGTGTGTGTGTGTGTGTGTGTGTGTGTGTGTGTGTGTGTGTGTGTGTGTGTGTGTGTGTGTTAGATGGAACCCGTGAGCAAAAGTATACTGACCATTGCCGCCCGTATACTTCTTCTCGCGGGTGTACGTTCATGTGCGCTCAGCTTCGCTAAATAGTACTCGCATCATTTTCTCGCCTATTACGACTAATAATGCTTTGTTCGGGTAAGCTGCACAGACGTCACTGGTCTCAAGCATTTATTTTTTTTTTTTTCGTGAGGCACCCCATGCGGTCAGCACGTGTTTAAACATAAGCGTGGGAGAAACACTATATTTTAGAATCGGCGTCCACATTTTAGTCATTCTGGAGACCGGTATCGATGCGTTTCTAGAATCCTGACGTCAAATCACATTCAGAAGAAACCCATATGAGAATTGGGAAAAGCCTTCTTTGTAGTGGCAACGTTAGCTAACATTTCGTTCAACACGCATCCCCTCCCCCCCATTCCCATCCGTTCCGACACCAGCCCTTGCGGGACTTAATTTCGGGACTGCGGCCCGCTAGCTGAGGTGAGCTTGAGACCCCTCATCTACCGTATGCAAAGCAATATGGTTTTTTTTTTTCTTTTTTTTTTTTTTTTTTTTTTTTTTAGTGGTACGGGTATACCCGTCCTTTTCACGTTCCGCCTGAAAGAAGAAAAAAGTGAGCGATGGTGCCCATGGCGTGCACCGGTAAGACATCGAATGACGCTGCTTTGTTTTATACGTCATCAACGCCCTATTCTCTTAATGCGTAGGTCATCGTCTGCCTACTAGCACTGAGCGACACTGCAGTCAATTAAGCGCCCGTGCGCATCTCTTACAGGCTTGCAGACTCCGCTTGAAGTTGTTCGTTTTCTATTCAGTTTTGCCGCGCGTCTCCACTAGACTCCAAGTGCGCCCCTTCCCGAACGCAGTAATGGCGACCGATGTTTGCAGATGGACGGTGGATGTAGCGGAAAACAGTCGCGCGCTCGCTGTCAGTGGCGCTGACCTTTGCCAAGGCGTTGCGCGTGCCTGGTCGCTCGTCTTGCCTGTCGGCATGCAAACGAGCCGTAACCGCAGGAAGCGCTCGACATGTTCGGTTTCTCCTCGCCCCCCGCGTGGCCGAGTGCTCGAGGGGCGGCGCGAATTGAATTTGGGCGCCGGTGTCCGTGGCCCGAGGAGAAGAGAGCGCTACTCGCCCTAATTGATCGCTGGACGGCCCGTCTCGGCATTCGTCTTCTCCTCTCAGCAGCCAAGGAGCCCCGCTTGAGTGAAGCACCCTCGCCTTCCAGGCGGCTCTGTTTTAATTAACGGCTGCCCTTCGTTAGAGCCCAGACGCGCCTCTCAAACCGCTCTTTCTTTTCTGCCTGCGGCGCGCGAAAGTTGCTCAAGAAAGAAGGTGGCGTCGCGCGTACAGCACACGTAGGGAATGCAAGCTTTGTGCCTCTCGGCTTTCTTGTTTTGCTTTGTTACGCTTTGCTCCACCGTCATCGTCGCAGAATTGTCTCTCGCCTGGTTCCCGCTGCCGTGCTCCGCTCGCTGGCTGTTTGCGCAATATGCCGAGCAAAATGCGCGCCACTGGCTTCGGGGCCTAGATATTATGTAGCTTCAGAGATGGTAGTGGAGCGACGAGGAGGCGCTGCCTTTCCGCCCGACAAAGCCCGGGCTGGTGATCACCGAGACTGTGGGCGGCAGCGATGGCATGCTGGAACTGAGGCAAAGCCGACTCGCGTGCTGCACTTGTGTGTCGTTGTTTTTCTTTCTTTCTGTCTTTCTTTCTTTCTTTCTTTCTTTCTTTCTTTCTTTCTTTCTTTCTTTCTTTCTTTCTTTCTTTCTTTCTTTCTTTCTTTCTTTCTTTCTTTCTTTCTTTCTTTCTTTCTTTCTTTCTTTCTTTCTTTCTTTCGGTGTGCATCGTTTCGAGCTCGATCAGCGGTTACGTTGTCGCCGTATTCTTGTTGTTGCGGCGAAAAAACTTAAAGGGAAAGGTGGTGCGTTCACGCAGTTAAGCCCTAGTGTGCAGGGCTTAATCTGGACGGGTCAAAAGAAAGCAAGAGTTGCAACTATCGTAAGTGAAGCCGTATTGGTCGTTGTTTCTCTGTCTGCTCTCTTTTCCTCTCGAGGATGGTGGAGAACATGACTGGAACATCTCGTCTGTACTCGGCTGTTTCGTTTCGCTTCCATACGCAGTATTATTGGGGCGTGCGCGAGATTTCGACGGTGCGTTGAATCAAATGACTGAGGTAAAAGAAAAAATAGAGGGGGAGGAGGAGGGTGGCGGAAAGAAACGTCTATGGCTGCAACGATTACTTACGCTCTGACAGTCATCTCGGCGGTCGTGATTGAGCATGCTCCGCCTGCTCTGCGGTTTCTTTCGGATTATGTATGTTTCATTTTCTTCTGCGTGATTTATCGGCCGTTGCGCATGCCTTTGTAATAACTTTACCGCATATAACGTGTGCCGTTGGATGCAGTGCATACGCCTCGGTTCCGTCATTTCGACGCACTCTGGCGCAACCACTGCAGCACATTCTGCAATATCGCGCGTGCCACATCTGCGTATGGAATTGCTTGTTGTTCTTCTAACTTTTTCTTTACTTTTTTTTTGTTTTTATGTGTGCGATTTGGATTGGTTAAAATGCGGGAGCTTTTTTTGATTGAACGTGATATTTAGCTACGCCGTGGAGCGCCGTGGCGTTTCGGGCGATGCCGTATTGGGCTGCTGTAAAGAGGGTACAACTAGTTATTGGACCCTCACTCAATTGCACCTCGGTGCATTTGATTGAATTGCACCTCGGTGCATTCAGTGCGCTGCTACCAGCGCTATGAACTCTAATATTTCCATGTTTTCGCTCCGATTTCTTTTCGCCGGTTTCGTACCGTACGTGAAACAGTAAGCGTTCGTTGTGCAGTTGTAACAATTCGGATGCTTTATACGGTTCAAGGGCTATGCTTACATCAACCTACGAAGGTGGTCCCTTGGCGAAGTGCATTCACGACCATAGGTCGGCAAAACTTGTGGAGCTCACTCAGACTCACTCATGAAATATATTCTGCACTTAGGACTCACTCGGACTCAGACTCACGAAAATTTTCTTCAGCCGGACTCACTCGGACTCAAACTCACCAAAATATTACTCACCCGGACTCACTCAGACTCAGACTCACGGCTCCATCTGAGTCTGAGTGAGTCGACTCATGAGTCCGTTAGCCTAGAATTATCTTTTTCGGCCATGGTGTCAATGCTCTATAACACCAATATCTCATGTAATCGGTGCTCTTCTTGGCGCCTTTTGATATAGTACCTTTGAATACGAGTTATGACTGCTCGTAAACCAGTAAGGTCATTTTGCTTGAAAGAGATGACAAGATATATTTATCAAGAACTTCCTTTGAAGAGTTGGTAAGGGGGGGGAGAGGGGGAGGTCAAGGTACTCCCCTACGTAATTCCCACCTCTGATCAATAAATATTGAAATGGTATATAAAACACATTGCTTTGGAATACGTGTGAGTAGACGCGAGTACAAACCTGAATCCAGGCAAGGCTGATAGTAATGTTGAAGTGAGTAGATATGACTATAGGTCGGCATAAAAAAGTGGAACTCACTCAGACTCAATCAAGAAATATATCTTGCGCTTTGGACTCACTCGGACTCAGACTCACCAAAATTTTCCTTAGCCGAACTCACTCGGACTCACACTCACGAAAATTTTCTTCAACCGGACTCACTCGGACTCAAACTCACCAGAATGTTACTCGCCCGGACTCACTCAGACTCAGACTCATGGCTCAATCTGAGTCTGAGTGAGTCCGAATGAGTCGACTCATGAGTGAGTTCGCCGACCTATGTTCACGACACTCTCGTTTCTAAATGTATAATGAACGTTCTTTGTGTTCAGTGAACCGCTGCCTGCATGCTGCTGCTACTCAAGCATGTAGTTAGGTCCAGTCTCTGCGCAGTGACTGTAGTGAATCATTAATAAGTCACGAGTTACCATTTCTATTCCCAGTGTGCCACACCAAGCTGTAAAAACTTGGAAAACGCTTAAGCCTTCGCATCGCTTTCTCATTCGCTTGGTTTGCTTCGCTTTTCGTTGGACCGCTCGACCGTGCTGTCAGGAAAGGGACGTCTGCGCGCGTGATATTGGCCATTGTAAACTCTAATAGGGCATATACTGCAATTAGAGTCGCAAAGTACCTACTTCGCGTCTGTCAGCCAATACCTACGTAGCTGCTCACTTAGTTGGTGCTTCCTATGATTGCGATGATAGGTGACGAGACACTGGAAGTTGTAAAGGAATACGTCTACTTAAGACAGGTAGTAACCGCGGAGCCGAACCATGAGAGTGAAATAACTAGAAGAATAAGGATGGGGTGGAGCACATTCGGCAAGCATTATCAAATCATGAATGGTAGTCTACCTAAGAGGAAGGTATATAACAGCTGCATTTTAGCGGTACTTACCTACGGAGCAGAAACCTGGAGACTTACAAAGAGGGTTCAACCTGAATTGAGGACGACGCAGCGAGCGATGGAAATAAAGATGATAGGTGTAACCTTAAGAGACAGGAAGAGAGCAGAGTGGGTGAGGGAACAAATGGGGGGTTAATGATACCATGGTGTAAATCAAGAAGAAGAAATGGACATGGGCCGGGCACGTAGCGCGTAGGCAGGATAACCGCTGGTTATTAAGGGTAACTGATTGGATTCCAAGAGAAGGCGTGAGGGGGAGACAGAAAATTAGGTGGGCAGATGAGATTAAGCAGTTTGCAGATATAACGTGGCACCAGAAAGCACTGGACCGGGTTGATTGGCGGAACATGGGAGAGGAGAGGACTTTGCCCTGCAGTGGGCGTAGTCTGGCTGATTATGACGACGATGATTATGATGATGATGAATTATAGCTCAGCTTTTTTGTAATGAGTTGACAGCTTCCCAATACCCGCTCGTTACGCAATTCACATGGTGTGACGCCTGGTGCGATTCTGCGGTTCTACCCGCCTCGGGGGGTCTAGTGGTTATGGTACTCGACTGCTGACTCGAAGGTCGCGGTATCGAATCCTGGCCGCGGCGGCAGCATTTTCGATGGAGGTGAAAATGCCTGAGGTCCGTGTACTTAGATTTAGGAGCACGTTAACCCATATATGCCCAGTGTCCTACATATAGGACGCTTCTTTGATGCATTATAACACCGGTAGTTCTTTAGCTGATGACTAGCGCCACTTACAGCACATCAAACAGGTCTTATTCTCAACGTGTGCAAGCCTACACATTGCTTGCTTTTCATCCCGCCACGTGCCGACCGCTTTCTCCGGGCAAACGCGTGCTTCGTACGAAAGACGTCTCGTAGACGCGCACCGACCACACTGTTGTCCCTCAGAGTAAACAGACAAGGTGCGCTCACTGACATGAGAAGACAACTCCTCGCTGTGAGAAGTGCAATGTCGGTACGCACGTGAAATGTTTCAAGGCTTACCACACCCGCACATAGCACCCATAATGCCCAGTGTCCAGTATGTAGGACCGCTTGAAAAACAGTGTCACGTTTACCTGGCAGTAAATAAAAAACTTGTGCTTTCTTTTGAGGGTACAAGTGCACTTTTTTGTGAAAAAAATATTTGTTTTGTCATTTTTTCTGAGTTTGGGCATATATGGGTTAAAGAACCCCAGGTGGCGGACATTTTCGGAGTCCTCCACTACGGCGTCTCTCATAATCATATGGTGGTTTTCGGACATTAAACCCCAACAATTGTGATTATAGATTATTCGGTTCTGCCACGCAATGTTGTATCTGTTAACTTTATTCCTTGCCCAACATGACGACTTTATAGGGTCTTTTTCCCGAAGCAGATTGAAGCACTGCCGTGACTCTCTGGTAGAACGCTTGACTGGCACGCAGTATACCTGGGTTCGATTCCGACTCTAACCCTGATTTTGATTCTGTGTATCCATCGGTATTTTTCGCTCACTGACAACGCCGATTCTTCGCTCACAACTGACGCTGCCGACTTCGACACCGCATTTTCTGCTACCCAGAGGCTCTTTAACGGTATCGAAAATGTTGCGCTGGCGTTCTGGCTTCACCAAGGTACTTGTCCTTTATCTGTCTCTTTTCAGCCGATTCTTTGTGTCAGATGTTTCTGTAGAATGCCAGCTCGAAGCCACTGTTTAAAAAAAAAAAACACACAGACTTGATAGCATAGGTCGGCAAAATATGTGGGTCTTACTCAGATGCACTTGTAGAGTCTAGCGCGATTTGAAGGTTATCGCGTGAGCGTCGACCGCCCTAGTGTCCCAGGGGCCTATCGGCACGTTTCAGAACAGTGAAAACGAAAATTACGCATCATTTTCTTCCTCGCTGACTCTTCCATGCTACAACAATGCCCCTACGACAAAGTATTCACCCTTTATCTCTGTTTTAAACTTTTCCATTTGTTGCGATTAAGCGTATACTTCTTTGGCTCTTATCTCTTCGGGCAATAACGACATTATGGGAAATATACGGTAAAGCTGGTGCTTGGCACTGTCATTTGAACGACTTGCTAAGTTTCACAAAATATATCCTGTCGTCATAAAAAGAAGAGAAATGGAAATGCGCCTTTCTCAGACGGGAGGGATCGCAGCTTAAGCAACAGTAATAATGCATCTTGTGCTATTCTGTTTTAACACTTCTGCGCAATGTTGATACGCTTTTTTCTCCAGGTTTTTTTGCGTTTGTTTGTTTTTATTCTTTTCACGTTCGTGTGTTCAAATAAAACTTTCAGTTGCGAGTCAGCGCTCGTCTGTGTCCCTTCTGTCTTCCGTCTTCGTCGTTTTTCGCGCTGTACCCAATATGCTGCCATACCAACTAGCCCAACTTTCAATACTTTTGTAACAGTAATAATATCTGGGGTGTTTACGTCCCAAAACCACGATATGATTATTAGAGACGCCGTAGTGGAGGTCTCCAGAAATTTCGACCATCTGGTGTTCTTTAACGTGCACTGACATCGCACAGTACACGGGCCTCTACCATTTCGCCTCCATCTAAATGCTGCGACCACCGCGGCTGGGATCGAACCCGCGACCATTGGGTCAGCAGCCGAGCACCGCAGCCACTGTTCCACCGAGGCGGACAGCTCAAGCAACAGCAAAAAGTGTGTGCGAAAATTGCCTGGTACTTCCCTCTCCTCCAGAGAGGATTCTGTGCTGTTGTAGTTATTGGTCAACGCTCGCGCGATAACCTTCAAATCGCGTTCAACTGTATACGATATATTTTGCTGTTAGGGCTCACTCGGACCCAGGCTCACTAAAATTTTCCTCAAGCGGACTCAATCGGACTCAAGCTCATCGAAATATTACTCGCTTGGACTCACTCAGACTCAGACTCGCAGCTCGATCTGAGTCTAATAATAATAATAATAATAATAATAATAATATGTGGGGTTTTACGTCCCAAAACCACGATTTGATTATGAGGGACACCGTAGAGGAGGGCTCCGGAAATTTCGACCATCTGGTGTTCTTTAACGTGCACTGACATCGCACAGTACACGGGCCTCTGTCATTTCGCCTCCACTGAAATGCAACCGCCGCGGCCGGGATCCAACCCGCGACCTTTGGGTCAGCAGCCAAGCACCGTAGCCACTGATCCACCGTGGCGGACAAGATCTGAGTCTCGGTGAGTCGACTGAAGAGTCCGTTAGCTATAATTAGCTTTTTAGTCCACAGTGTCAATGCTGTTTAACATCAATATCGCACATAATCAATACTCTACTTGGCGCCTTTTGATCTCGTACCTTCAAATACCACACTCTAAGAAACAAAAAAAGAAAAAAAGAGTATGTGTGACTCCTTTCGGGTAGTGCTGTATTCCACGTACATGAGTCTCTTTAAAGAGGCGCGTTAACTCTCTTGTGGGTCGCACGACTCTCGGAAGAGAGTACTGTAATGACCCCCCAAAGAGAGTTGACGTGCCTCTTTAAGGAGAGTCATATACGTGGCAAGCCAGAACTCACAAAAAAGAGAAAGTTATAAGTGGTTGCAATCGAGTAAGGACATTTCTAATGAAAGAGATGACTCAAACAAGAGATTTTTATCAAGAACTTCCCGTGAAAGAGTTTGCGGGGGGGGAAAATCAAGGCACGCACCCCCCCCCCCCCCCCCCCCTTTCCCTCCGTAGCTCACGCCTCTGATCAATAAATGTTGAGATGACGTATGAACGCTGGTGCGTAGAAGTATGTGTTCGTAGACGTGAGTATAAATGTGAGCCGACATGAGGCTGTTAATAATGCTGAAGTTGAGTAGATAGGGCGAGAAGCCGGCACAAAAAAAAAAAAAAAGTGGAGCTTATTCAGACTCACTGACGAAATATATTTTGCACTCAGGGCTCACTCGGACTCAGACTCACCAAAATTTTCCTCAAACGGACTCACCCGGACTCAGACTCACTAACTTTTTTTAACCAAACTCACTCGTACTCAAACTCCCCAACATAATACTCACCCGGACTCACTCAGACTCGCGGCTCGATATGAGTCTGAGTGAGTCGACTCATGAGCGAGTTTGCCAAACTATGTTTGGTAGTATTGAAATTACTGTAATTAAGCTAATTTTTGCTGCAGTATGTAATGTAATGAATTACATTTGTGGGCTGGTAATTTAGTAATGCATTGAATTGCTTAAAGCTCGTGAATGCAAGAAGATTACTCATTACTTCCCAATTACTTTGGACTGAAATATAGCGTACCCGCTTGTCTTAAGGCAAGAAATTTGGCCAAAGAAGGAAAAAGTAAATAGAAAAAGAAATTAATCTGAGTGCCTAACCTCAATTGTGGGAACGAGGCAGGCCCACAGAAAAGCTGCGTAACATCTGAAGTCGAAGCCTTGAACAACGTTTTCGGAACGCCTACGTCCCCCCGGAACTCCAGAGAACGGGGGTCTCCAACGGCTCCATGCTTGCTCGCTGCCGTACACCTAAGGAAGAGTATGCAGAGGTTTCAAATGTGTGACCGAGTGCACATTTACAAAAGCCCCTAGAGGGAGGGCTTTTCTTTAGACAAAACGACGATAGGTTGTGCGGTGCAGGTGCCCCCGCCACCGAACAATTCTCTAGCCAAGCGAGGTCAAGCAAGCTTCGAGACAGGTTGGAGAGACGCGTAATCAAAATAGCGACAACTTGTCGCCGCGACAACTTAGCCGCCGATTCCCAGAAAACTGGATGACGTCAAGTCCATGTACGCTCATGAACACCTCATTTACAACATGGGAATAACGTGTTTTGTTTTCAATGTAATTTCATTACATTTCAAAAGTAATAGTAATAATGCCATTAGTTTCGACCAGCTGTAATTTGTATTGTAGTTTACTTTTAAAACAAATCATGAAAACTAATTAGTACTGTAATTCAATTAGATTTTAGGAGTGATTTGCCATATCTTAAAAGCACGAAGTGGAGAGGCGAATTCTGGTCAAGGAATCCTGCAAACATCGGTGGCTGTTGAGCTGTGCCGTCTGCGCGATATTTGTTGCCCGCTAGATGTCGAGGCCCATGCCGAGTATAGGCCATGTCGGGGAGTATAGGCCACGTCGAAGCCTTTCTAAAGCGGGGAGTTATAGGGGTAATTTACTCAGCATCCTCCATTGTTTGCAAAACAGCGTTGGATGGAATGGCACCGGTCGACGTCACTGATTGCCCGCATAATCGGTGTGCGCACGTTTTCAGTGTCGCGACGCTCTTTCAGTGTCGAGACACAATGAAAGCCTGTATGACGTGGCACGTACTTATCGTTAGAATGCATGAAACACCTGACGTCGACGGAATCGGGGGCTCTCTTACCTAGCGCACATTAAATAATGCTTAGTTCGGCTCTCTGCGGGTTTTTAGCTATGTCTTCTTCTTTTTTTTTTCTTTTTTTTTTTTTTTGCGAGCACAATAACACCCATTTTTCAGTGTTTTCTTCTTCTTCTCTTTCTTGCGTTTTTTTTCTTTTCTTTTTTCTTTTTAGAAAGAGAGAGAGTCCCTTTTAATGCCTGTCAGTGTAGTATATCTCAGAAACAACCGCCACCTTACAGAAAGCAAAATTCTAGGGCACTGGCCTACGCGGACATCGGCGCGAATCGTTTCAACACGCTGCTTCGTTTCTTTAAGTACACCAAATTAAACGACACATTATGACTATTCATTGGTTAGTGTTTTTGCTGTCGTAGTTTGAAATCGCCGTAGTCATACTCGATCTCTTTAATTATTTTTCAATCTTTCACAGGCCCTTCCCAAGTACAGTGTAGAAACGACCGGAGATCTCCGGTCAACCTCCCTCTCTTTGAGTTGCTTAAACACAATAGTGATTGGAAAATAGCTTATTAACGGCCAAAAAGGAAGCTGCCGCGCTTGGAACTTCTGTTGTGGCGAGTTTTTAAAATGTTGCGCGTATACTTAGGGTTTCGCGTTACATGAAGCAGGGGCGACCAGATACAAGGCATGGACAAAATTCTCTGGCGCCTTCACTCGAGGCCGGTCGCATAAATTTCAGTGTGGATGGTAGAGAACCTGCGTACAGATTATATTAATCCAGTAATCGGCAAGTTTTGTGTAGTAGTGAAAACTTTCATTGATTATAAGGTTTCTGGGCAAGTGGGTGGGGTCCTCTGTCCAGGGCTCCACTGGCCTTTGCGACTCGCTGGGCTTGGTCGAGCAGAGCCAGCTGGCTCTCCCGATCCTTGCAAGCAAGCTAGACCTGTCTTTGCAAGTTACGTAGAATATCTTACAGCTATGCACGCTTATGTGAACGTTTATTATTGCTATACTGCTGGCATTTAGAAACGTATAACTACTACTCGTTAATTCATTTCATCCTGATTTTCCGTGCGGTATTTTAGTGATGCTGTGCATTTTTACTGCGTAGGGACGTCGGGTCTATTTTTATTTATGCAAAGCGAAACTGTACTCTTTAGATCTTGAGTCCTTCTCGCTAAATTTTACTTAGCCACCTGACTGTACTTGCTGGCTCTTGCATTTTAAAATGAAATGTACGCCATTAGTGTCATACTGCTGTTTTCTTTATCTTGATGTGTAACTATGGCTACATTTCAAACAGTGTTTTAAAGGTTCTGGCAGACGACAGTTGGGTGGAGGTTATTTAAAGAAAGTAATCTTGCGTACACCTTGCGGAGCTTTGAATTGTGCGAATATAATGAGTCTGTCGATCGCACACAGCGCCAGAATGACGTAACTGTTCGCGCACGGCAGGTAGCGTGTTGCGGAAGTCTGCGCGGTTTGAAGCAATTATAGCTTGTGATTAGCTCTGCTTGCAGACAGAATGTATCTTTAATCGCAGAAATCTTGCCCCGATCGGAACGGCAAGGTTTACGAAATGAGCCTCGCAACGAAACTGACCCGAACAAGGCAAATGTGCGCTGCTCAAGAATGCTGCGACCACAGCGGCTCAGGCAGCGGCGCAAGTCGAAAGCTGCCAGAACAATGAACGTTTTATTATTATTTTTTTTTATCCGTTGCGAAACTTGGAAAGAAAGGCGGTCCACAACTAGATACATCATGGAGTTTCTGATTTGAGCGCCACTGTACGTGCGGCGGTGTCAAACAATGTGAAAGAAAATTTCAAAAAAAAAAAAAGAAGAAGTGGGGGAAGGTGGGGGGTATATGAAAACATTGTTCGCTAATGGGTAATGAAAGTAGTGCCAAACAAAGCAACGAGTCATCTGAGTGTGATTTTGATCTTTTAATGCAGCAAACGTATGATTTCTTTTATGGTACGATGTCCTAGCCTTTTTCATAGAGATAGCAAAAGACTAGTGCTTCTACTACAAGAAACTGCGGACATGTGTAAGTATGTGTACACCTTTTATGTAGTTCGGAGTCGATATTGCTTGCTTGAACGCAGCAGGTTCGTCCTAGGTTCCTTTTTTTTCTTTTTGCGCGCATTTATTAAAGTCGATGCGTGCGATTCACCTCAAGTTTCGCCTAAGCTAGCGCTTGTTCTTGTACAAATGAAAGTGTGACGGTGTGACGGCCCGTTGTGATTGCCGACGGACGCATCTGTTGTCTTATGACGCATCTGTTACGACGCATCGTCGTGACGATGGTGGCGTTGTTGGCCGCAGACACCATCGCCTTGTCACTCTATCGCGCCAATCAAGCCAGCCGCCGAGCAGTGCTGGTTCTTTGAAACCCTTTTCGAATAACTATAATTTTTATCATGCTCACCGAGTATATGCATTTGTTGAGAACGACACAACGTGAAACGTTTTTTTTTTTTTTTGCCATTCTCGTGCTCCGTGAATTTGATGTTATACTTTTACATGTGTAAGCATTTCTGCGCCCACTCAACGAGAAAACTGTCCGTCCGTACATCCGTTCCGTTCCTCTGTCCCGTGAGACGATCATAGCCATGAAGAAATAAATGTATAAAAATAAATAGCTTTTCTTTGTGGTCCTGGGTTTTAACCCGGGCCCACGCGCTGGGAAGGCAAGTGTCTTAACCAATGCGCGGCACACTCTCTTTTTTTCTTTATTGCCTTCTTGACTGCAAATCGAAACAATACAATAATCACACATCATACTCGTTTAATGTGCGTTACTGAATCAAACACAGATACGACATCTTCATCGCTATCAGACGTCTTATACACATCTCGCACTTTAACAACCATTTTCACAAAACGCTCGTCTACTGGGGGGAACTTTGACATCACAGTATCGGCATACTAACAGGCTACGCCATAATGCACGCGGAACAAGCTAGAAGAGTCATCCACTTGTTCAACTCCACTTTGAAGGGAAAAAACAAACGAATTTCATGTGGATTAAGAGGCAAATGTATCTTTAAGACGTGAATATATCGGAATCACACGAATGCGTTGTACTCTCGGTGAGAAAAAAAGTTAAAGGAGAGCGCTTTCATTAATAATATCTGGGGTTTTACGTCCCAAAACCACGATATGATTATAAGAGGCGCCGTTGTGGAGGGCTCCGGAAATTTCGACCATCCGGTGTTTTTTAGCGTGCACTAAACACGGCCTAAACACTAAACAGGCACAGTACACGGGCCTCTGCCCCTTCGCCTCCATCGAAGTGCGACCGCCGCGACCGGGATCGAACCCGCGACTTTTGTGTCAGCAGCCGAGCACCGCAGCCACTGTTCCACCGAGGCGGACGAGAGCGCTTTCCTTGAAGGCTTCGTTGAATTGCGTCATGCTGTAATAAAGCCTGCTCTAGGACAAAGAGCCGACATGAAGGATTCAACACTTCAGGAAAATTCCGACTTTGGGGAAAGTTGGGCGCTGAAAACGCGTTTCCGTGTTCGCGGAAAGCACCTTCCAATAGGCCACCACAGACGCTCAAGAATGCTACAGTGAAAATGAAGACACCATGCCGATGCCCCCCCCCCCCCCCCCCTCGTCACACACAAAAAAGAAATGTTCTGCAGAAGCCCACAGACAGCAATAAAGCCAAGCTTTCGCATTACTTAGCCAACTCTCGAGGGGTATTATTCGTGATTTTTTTTTATTCTTGCTTTCGGGGATTTAATATATCGCTGTGGGGACTTGTAATTTCGCTTATGATACCAGCCTATCCGATTTTATGCGTAACTTTGATAACCGTGCAAGCCTAAAAAAATTAGTAGACTTAAAGAGTTTTCGTCTCTGCAGCTCCATGTGCAACATGCACGAAGATACATTTGTTACATTATTTATTGCTGCTGCTTCAGCTTTGTTTCTTCTCAATTTTTTTCCGTGAAGTTCTTTGTTCTTCTATTTTAACTTACAATGTCTTCCGCCTGCAATTGATCAAGTAATCATGTATATATGCTATCTTTTGCCACGAATGGCAAACAAAAGACAGAAGGAAGACCCGTTGACTGCTATAAGTGCACATTTTCAACAGTTTTTAACAGCGAAGCTATTAAGCACAGCATAAAAACGGCTGTTCCCCGCAAGAAACCTCACCGCGCCGTTGCCTGGCAGCCACCGACGCCACAGCTGCGCACCACCTGGCGTCGCCTCGCCTCGTTGCCGCGCCAGCTGGTGTGACGTCATGCCAAGCCGCGCATGCGCCGAAGCAGTAGCAAAGGTGAAGCCGCTGCGAAGCCGTGCTCGGCAACGGAACCCGCCGTGCCTAGCTACCGTGGTAGCTGATGATATGTAATGCAAGCAGCGCATGCGCCATAGCTAGCCATAGCTACAGTTACGGAGGGGCCGTGTCGAAGCATAGAGTTTCCTACAATATTTACTAGAGGGAACTCTGGCGCTGCGATCGTTCGGCCACCATAGGAATGATGGGTAGTACACGGATTTGCCTAGTCTTCGTGCTTGCGGGCTTCCAACGAACTCGTGGCTTTGTCTATTGTTGTTTTGGCGTTTGTTTCTGATAAAAGAATGGATCGTTGTGAACTTCGCGACTTGATTTGAATTGGTGAGCCTAAAAGGTCAATGCGGTGAAGTGGAACAGCTGAGCGTTTGCTGAACTTCGTCCTGCGACAAAGCGGGGGCAGCCCACACGGAGCCAAACAGGGCCGAAAGAACGAAGTTTAGACAAATCCGTGTACTACCCATAATTCCCATGGTGGCTGAGGCGCCATGCGTTGCAGCTCCCATCGACACTAGCGCCAGAGCTCCCTCTAGTGCACTTATAGGAAACTCTGTGTCGAAGCTACCGAAATGACTAAGCATATAACCGCGCCAAGTTTAAATAAATGAGCTGCGTAGCAACCGTTTACGTCAATTAATACGTCATAAATAGAGGTACTGCGCATGTTCTTGTCCTCGGGATCGTTATAAAAGAGCCGCGCCTGGTCGTGCCGAGACAGATTGTAGCCGTGGGTCGTCCGAGGAAGAACCGTACACCTGAAGAATATGCGGTCTATCGCGAGGCTCGACGTGCTGCAGAGCGAGAACGAGATCAGCGGCGGCGATCGGACCGTAAAAGCTGCAAAATAGCCTTGCTTAAACCAAGTTTGAAACCTAGCCTTAGCCAAGTAACCTAGGATTAGCCGATGAAGCCTCTTTTTGAAAACAGCTTCGCTGTCATCAAGTCTTGCGCGGCCGAGTGCAAGCTTCTTTTTCTTTTTTTCTTTTTTTTATTCTCACGGAGGCGATTCGAGAGATTCGGCGAAGCAGTGGGGAAACAGCACAGCCAAACAAAGTGACGTTTGTCTATTAGGTTTGAATCTCTATTAGGTTCGACACTCTCAGACCGGTTTCTTGCCTACTGCGATCATGACGCTGTAGAACATGATCGCGCTCTACTGCGTCATGATCGCAGGCATGAGATTGCCTATAGTTGAAGACTTCGTGCATCAAAACTGTTCTACAAATATGTTGGTGATTATGTGAATCGGTTTACTGCATCGTTTATTATCAGTCCTTCGCGATCCGTGATTTTCAAGCTGTGGAAGGCATTGAAACCACAGCCATGGAGCCACTCAAACAGAATCATTTTATTGCCCTGAAAAAAATCTTCAACGATGGCGTGAAAGGGACACTATCTTGACCTTTCAACTAGGGAGATCCTTTTATGTCTCTGATGATCAGGAATCTGCACCTTCTTAATGAAAAATGTTGCAATGAGGTGCATTTGACGCCTGCTCCGATGCCCTGGAGTGATGGTTCGTTTGCCAAGGAACTCCTCCTCCTCTTAGATATAACTTACGGGTATCGTTTGATTGTCTTGGAAGACATTGGTGCGCTCCACAAGCCACATTAAGGCCCATATTCTCAAACCAACCTCATCTCGTGTTTTCCTTATTGGTTTTGTGCCTTTAGTGCGCTTGATAAACGAAGTAAACCAGTATTCACAGGCAAATCTTGTAGTTATCTTTTACCCTTTTACCGTTCTTGTGCCCTTATAACGCATGTGGAGAGTACAGTAACTTAGGGAAAACATTAGATAATGATAAGGTTGATACGGGCCTAAGTGCGGCTCTGGAATGTTCGAAACGAGGAGACGCACTTTGGCTACAACGTTATGGACATATATTTCTCCCTTGCTAATAATCCAAGTGTGTGGCAGGTTTTCTTTTTTTTTTTTTCTGACAAGTGAAAGGTACGCCCTGAGAAAGAACTCGCCGTTGCTTACTGGTCTTGTTCCAGCGCAACCATTTGCGGAAAGTTATGCAACCTGGGGACACGAAAGGAATTATTTCAAAAGAAGAGTGCGCAACTTCGTTTCTGGCGGTATACCGAGAGAAAAGAGACATCATGACAGCATGTTGCTGGTCTTAGAAACTTGTCCTGTTTTCGTAGCTTTTTTTTTTTTTTTTTGCGCGCGCGTTTCATGCATGCTGTGCCCAGCAGGGGGGTGCCCTCATGCATCATCTCGCCCGAAATGTCACGTAGCAAAAGCAGCGCGGTCTTTGCATCACGTTGAATGAATGCGGAAGCAAGTTCACTCTCGGTGAGTGAGAGAGCACGTGTCCGTGTTTAGCGCAAACTCCGGTGCGTCTGAATGGCGACAAATCGGCGTTAGCAGTCGACCGTCCATTTAACGGAAAGTGCGCTGTTTTCCTAAATCTGTCGTCATGATCGCCCTTGGCAGCTCCTCGACCATAGAAAGAGCACTTGGAGCATCTTACTCCATCCTTGCTACCTGAGAGGTGAGCGGAACAGTGCAGCGCCGGTTGCTCTCGGGAAATTGATTTACTCCACAGTGCCGTCACTAAGGGGGCTGCGCATCGCCGTGCCACCTTTTTTCGCATTTCGTAGCTCCCGCCGTTGTATCTAAAGCTCGAGATTCAGCTGCTTTTTTTTTTCTTTCTTTTTTAAGTGTAAGCATTGTGCCAGCTTTTTTCTTTTTTTTTTAGCCTGATTCATTGCCCAATTCATTCACTTTCCGTAAGAGGATAGACGGTAGGAAAGGCATTTCGCTTAAGCTGTCAAGCGCCCAAATAATTCTAGTTCACGTGCCACTACCGTCGTAAGTTTACGCGTCATTCTTCTTTCCTTTTTTTTTTTTTTTGTCAGTATCATGCCAAAATTTTTTGACCACCTGGTTGTTGCTTGGCAAGGCTATCAAGCTAATTCGAAAGCTTTGAATATTAGAGACGCACGCTGTTCTTCATTATTTTATTACTGATTATGTTCCGAGATTGTTTAAATCATCATCACTCGCCCATTGCTGTTGAATGAAGAAGCAACGGCCGTCTAGGAAGTTTGAGTGTTTTCGTCAGAAACTGTGGTCCAATGCATCGCGGTCCCGCGCTTTATAATGTTGTCACTTCGGGACAGTTGGCGAATGTAAGGTTTCCCCGAACTCTCTCGGGTCAGAAACTTCGAGCAGCATAAAGAGAGACAGGTGGTAAAAGGGGCCGACACGCTCCGCAGTGGACATCGAAGCTCTCCCTTCTCGCACAGGGGTGATGCCAGCGCTGGGGCCTGTATTGACGTACGGAGGGGGGAAATAAAGGCGATTCCCTAACCGGGCGCGAGCGTGAAGGAATAAAAACAAAAGGGAGCCCGCGTCGTCTGCTTCTCGCCCAGCTAAAAAAAGCCGACGATTTCAAGAGCACTTGTCATGTGGCGCCACCAAGCGTGGACCTCTGCGTAGCTCTAGGAGCGAGAGTAACCAGCCCTCCCTCTCTCTCTCTCTCACTCCGGGAGAAAGAGAACAAAACGGAGGCGGGGCTCGGGGTTTGAGCCTCCACTTGGACCTGGTGGCGCTGCGGCGCTGCGTCGTCTGCTCGGAAAGGCCCGAGGCATTGATTTGAAAGGGACCAAAAGGAAACAAAAAAAGCTGTGGTCCCAACTTCCTGCGCATGCTACATCGGTGAATATGTCTACTTGCAGTCCAAAGGGGCTTCAGCTTTCGTTCTTGAGGCGTTTAGAACCGGAAATGATTTTTAGAAGTAGGCAAACGAGCCGTGAATGGACGGACTAGTTTTCCCGCGCGGACAGACCTCGAGGCGAGGAGGCCGGGCGCGGAGGGACACGGTGGCGCGTGCGCGTTGCATTGCAGCAGCGGTTCGGGCGCCGGTTGGGCCAGATCGCGCGAGCACTGCGACAGGACTGTTGGTCGCCGTTGGCCGCTGGTTTCGTCGCTTTTCGGTGTGTTCTGGGACGCGTGCCCGTGACTCGGCGTGCTCAGCGCGTTCTGACTCGTTTCCGGTGCGATCTGACACGCAGGTGGGCGCAATGCCCGTGGTAAGTTAAGCCGGCGTGCACGGTCGACAACGCTTCGCGTTCAACATGGAAGCTACATCGACGACAACCGGCAAGTTCGAAGTGACGCAAGTCACAACTCCTGACTCGCTAGCCGGTCAGAATTCGACGCCGCTGTCCCCGTCGATCGGCGACCAGGACTCGGACCCGTCAACTGTGCGTTTGATCCCAGGTAAATGTGCGCCACTCAGCAGGCGATTTAGTGGTCGCGTGCTTTTTCGTTCACGCGGTCGCTTCTTTGTTCCACGCGTTAATTTCAAAGCGCGCGCTTCCAATGTTGCACGCTTCGTTCCGGGAAGACTACGAGTTGCCTTGAGGACATGTTGCGTCCGATCCGTAGATACTGTGTTGTTACGGAAACTCTACCGGAGCGAAACAATAGCAGATTTTGGGAGGTGAAAAGTTGACAGTTCAGCAGAACTTTCTCCTGCTCTCCAGTTTCTCTTTGTTTCCGAGCTGCTTGTAATGCTCGAGCATAACAATGCTCGATCATTGCACTCCAGCACATTTTGCTGCTAATCGTCTTGCCGACTGTGTCCTCGTGAAGTCTACTTAAGATGCCACACCCTCGTAAGGAGTTCGTTCTGCACATGTGCTCACAGAACGAGAGAAAAGGAAGCTGTTGGAAGAGGCACTTGGGCATTCGAAATACCCCGGCGTGCATCAGAAATTGAGGCCACTTGAGAACCAGTTTGCTAATTTTTTCAAACACTCGATTCAATTCGCTCATCGTCAGTAGTAACCAGGTTGAGACGACGCTTTAATAGAAATTCGGTGTGATTCTACCAGTTGAGAACGCAGGCGAATGAAAGCGAGCGCGATTCATGGTTTGCGTTGAGGGCATCTTGTATGACGTGATTAATTTGAAAACGATCGCGTATGTTGCCGGTTGTTTTAAAAAGTAGACTCATCTTATTTCAGATTCAATCAATCGACGATGTGTCGTTTGAGATTCCCGTAGGTACACGCCCACTTGACTATGATGGTTGATAGCGGCTATGATAGTTGGCTGATGGTACTGTATGTGGGAGGCGGATGGATGCCAGTCCGTTTGGGACAACCTGTGCTTGTCCTCTTCCCGAATTTGTTCTTCGGAATCCCGCTGTACTGCAATGTATAGTGCACCGTGCTTTCATTGGAAGGCTTTGTAGAAGGGGTAGTATTGTTCTCGTTGTAAAGAGTGGAGTTTTAGGAAGGAAAAGTATATATGAAGGAAGTCGATGGAGGGTGGTCCATGGCACACCTCTGTTGGTATGTACTTAAAGCCAGCCGGGTGTAGATCCGCAACAAAGGGAAAATCGATCTTTCTTCTGGACCTGAATTAGAACGCTACTTGTACTTTTAAGGGAAAAAAAATCATTTAAAATGACTACCTTCGGAACACTTCATCGATGCATTGCCCACTCCTGAGGCTCAACCATGCTATCACATTTCTGAGTTCGCGTAAGGCTGCTCTCGTTTTGAGAGCGCTGGGAGAGTTCTTGCAGTTTTTGATATGGCTCGCCCGGCGACAGGCGTGCTATACTAATACGATCGTGAATATCACTTGCTCAACGTCGGACGCTCCGGTGGCGACTATCATCGCTGATAAAGAAACAAGGAAATGCATTAAAGCTTGGTGTTTTGTCAAAGTAGTGCGAAAATGAAAGCGTGGGTACGGCAGAAAGATAACACTTGGATCGAGCGTTCCATGAACCACACGTACTTTATTTTGCTAGTATTCAGCGAAGTCACATTTACCGTGTGCCTTCCTGTTTAAGGTAAGTGCTGACAGCATATTGCAGCGGTAATTAGGGGCGAGCGTGGCGTAACGTATGTCACTTGTGGAGTAAACGATAGATGTTACAGGAAATGTAATACGCACTGTGAGATGCAAGGACAAAGAAGTCTCACGTCCCCATTCTCGGAGCGCACGTAACAAAAAATGACCGAGAGTTTTAGAATAGCGTACGCAAAGCTTTGCGTTTGCCGCAGTTGCGCATGCGTCGTACGCTAACCTCTTGCGGGCTCCCGTTAAGTGAGGGGAGTAGCGGGCGACCGCAACGAACACTAACTTAGCGTACGCTATTCTAAAACTCCCTAATTTCCACGCGCCGCCCAGTCTACTCTGCCCCCCTTAACTCTATTCCATAGAAAGCTACTGAGGTGATGCCATGATGCCGTTTTCAACACGCAGATAGCCAACCCTCTGTGTTTGACACAATCCAGCTTAGAAACTACCGCGCTTTGCGCAACCAAACTAGAACGACACAGTCGTGGAGGCGTCAGGAAATATGGTGCAGCAACATAACGTTACCCAAGCTTCAAGGAAGAATAAAGAACTGGTACAATAATTGGATTATATGTGACCTAACTGATGCAATGTTCGGTGATCTGGCCTCATTCCGCCCCCAACACAATTTTGTGCGTGAATTAATTGGCTAATTAAAAAAAATGTTGAGAATAAAAACAGTAGCTTCGACTAACGTTACCTTGGACATTTTATATTCGCAACGTGGTCTACTGCTGCAAAGGGAGTCTGCCGCTGGCTCTGCAAAACGCGCTAATATTACATATGGGGTAAGGTGAAAAACGCTTGTGAATAGCTGAAATTCTAAGGCATATGTAAGCTTGTGTACTTTGGGGTTTGAACAATCGTTTTAATAACAGTGAGAATTTAGCGGGATACGATATTCGGTAAATATAGAAAATCGCGAAAGATTCGCTACTCCGTGCGCTATATTCGTAACCGTTTGTGATTCCCTACTTAATGCGTGCAGGAAGGTGAGGTCCTTGAAGGATAATCCGCTTTTAGCGCTTATTTTTCATCACTCTGGAGATTAACCAGAACTTGACGAGTTTCTCTAAAACTGAGCAGAAATTGTAATCAAAGAAAAAAAAAAACTTGTTTCGGCACCCCGCACGCGACGCCTGATTAGGTAGCGGCGGCGTCCCGCTTTCCGACCGCAACGCGGTGGGTTCGATTCCCTGTCGCACTGACCGCATTCCGATGCGAAAAGGCGTGCGTGTATCTTGAGGGTGCACAGTCTACAAGCAAGGAAACGCACGTGTTCACAAATGTCGGGTAGCTCACTATACGGCTGTGTCCTTGATATCGGAGGCGCATGGAAAACCTCGTCAAGCTATACGAAATGCGGAAGTGAATCTTCAGTGCCTGTCAACAAACGCGTACGCGTGTGTTGCGGTACTTTCTCTAAAGCGGGCGTAATTGACACCGCGTCTATCGTAAGGCGGTTATTTTTGGACTCTTTCATCGAGGCCACGTCTCGGTGTGCTGTGATGCAAGGCAATTATACAAAGGGGCCGTATAATGAAACGTTATATTGCGTTTCGCCGTCGGTCTGAACGGAAGTTGCGATGAATGAAGAGCGAAGCGGTCGGTTCGTTAACCACTGAAAGCTTTTATGTTATTATTATTTTTCTTTTTCTTTTCTATTTATTATTATTTTTCTTTTTTTTTTCCTTTTGTAGTGGAGGCGCTTAAATGAGATTTTTAGTTTTTTTTCATGGGTATGCTCGCATCGAATAGCGCGGGAGGTGCTTATTCACGAAATGTATATGTAAAAAAAAGTCTGCAAAAGAAAAGTTCTACCTGTTTAGGATTTCTAGCTGCGTAATCTAAACAAACAAAAAAAAAGTAGAAAATACGAGAGCAAGATTTAGCGACAGAGTAAAACGTTGTAAAAAACGTAGAAACACGTATCACGTAGCGCCTCTCATTTCGCGGGAAATTCAGAAATGCGTGCCTTTCCAGCCTTACAGTGCTAACTAACCGTCTCTTCGAGCACTACATTTACGAAATTCATTGTACGGAAGGTAGAAAGCCTATTTAACATTAAGTCTCTTCTGAGTTTAAAAATGCTGGCGACCATGAGCAATGATAATAAAAAAAAAATGTTGGTTAGTGCTAACTCGAACAGAAAGCGACTTCGCCGCTGATTTTGAGGACGCTTTTCTCGAACGTTGTGGTAGGCGCTGCATTTGCATTAAAACGGCGGGTTTTGTGTAACATGCGACTTCAATTATTCAATAAGGGCATACATACACACCTGCTAATTAAAAAAATAATCACTAGACAGTTACTTAGCGATTATATTTTGGTGGTACTTACCAGAGTTCAAGGAAAAAATTCATCATTTCGATTTCAAACTGATGCCGTTACTAATCACGTTCAGCCATGTGCAAATCACTTCGCAGCATAGAAGTGGCTTAGTAATTACTTGGTTAAAGACATTAAAAAACCGTGGTGGCTAGTAACAATGACATTCACTAACTCCTGGCTAGTAGGTAGTAAGGAATGCAGAAAACTCTAATTAAAACAGGCACGTCCTACCTAATTACTAGCTTTATGTTTGAGAATGCATGTTGTCATACATTCCTTCCGTGAGAGTACGACACAAAGTTGGTGGGAGGGCGCTTATTAGGATAGATGAGCTTTTGTCATGGTTGGGTAGGCGGCTGCCGTTCTGCGCACTGCTGTGATGATTGCGCTCGCTTCTAAACGCTGCCGGCAGGCGTGACAGCTCATTCGATAGTTCTTGTACGCTAGGCAGGATAACGCGACGGCAAAGTTCCGGGAGGGCGAATTCAGCGAGATGAAATTGAGTGTACACATTTAATTTTTTTTTAATGCCTAAGCATTTCTGTGCTAACTCAACGAGAAACCTGTCCGTCTTTGTAGTACACTTTTATACTACACTTCTAACCCTACAGGAACAAGTTGCGCATGCGCGTCGATACCGTGACAGCACGACGACGGCGGCAGCGGTGCGAGTGCGTCACATCTGCTCCGAACGCTGACTCTTTTAAGGCATCCATTTTCCTGCAAAAGTAAGCAAATTGAACTGCGGCGCTGCGATCGTTCAGATCCTATATGGCAACGACGGTTAGTACACGGATTTGTCTGACCATCGTGCTCGTGGCTTATGATGGCTTTGAGGTATTGCTTACTACCTCGTATTTCCCTTTATTTGTACAAATTTCGAAGCAGCCCTCACTTTTCTAAATGCAGAAGACAAAGAAAGAAAAAGAAAGACTTCTCGCGGATGCCCAATCGCTGCAGCGAGTTGTTAATCTGCAACTCCATATTTTGTTCAAGAGGAATATAATTTACTAAAACAAATCGCTCTTTGCATCCGGAAGAACGCCGTTTTACGATGGCGTTGATTCGGACTAATTGGTTATTCGTGATCGTAAAAATAACAGCGCAAAAAACGACGGACGAACACACAGCGCTCGTTTGTCTCTGTGTTCGTCCGCCGTTTTTTTGCGCTGTTATTATTACGACGTTTTACGCGAGCTCGTGTATTAACCGTCGTTCCCACGCGTTCAGAACCACGCATGCATACAGCTTCAAATAGACACCGTAGTGGAGGAACTCTATGTATTCATTGTAATAGGAAACTATGTTCTGAATATGTCTTCCTGCGAGAAAACAAATTAAATTACATAACGCGCGAAAGGGAATGAAAGTTCAAACTCGCGTTTTCTAGCTTGGGCGCGAAAATAATCCACGTGGTTCACTTGCTGCCACCTCAACCCTATCGAGCCCGCGATGTAGCACACCTTGGTGCGCTGGCTTGCTGCGTGATGTTTTACCCGCGTTATCATTAGTGGACTTATCGTCATCGAGCCGACGCCGCTCCACTGCCGGGGCTAGAGGAGAGAGCGCACCTCTTCTATCCTTGCCGTGGCTGCGTGTTGGAAGGCATCGGCCGGTGCGAAGGGCGAGCCGAGATGGCTTCAAGAGCGTATTGTCAGAGCTCGCGTGATCTGAGTGTTGCATAGGCCGATCAGTTGAAGTGGTGAAGCGGGTGGCATCGCGAAACGGTTCGTCTTGAGACGAGCGTGACGCTTTCCTCGCCGCTATTGCTGCTCTCCTTGCCACGTACGTTGCAGAATCTTTCGTCTGGGCTCGTCCTGAATTTTGAGAGAGCAAGCATTACGTTTGTTCCCAGATGATCTTATCGAATTTAATTCCTTGCAACATGCTGATGCAGCTATTGATAGTTTATTTGGTGCAAACGTAATACGATGAAGAGAGACCGAGCGCACAGGGCGAAGCTATGCCGCAGCCGTCGAAGCACTCGGGTCTGTATATAACGATCTCCGGCGCCAAACCAGCGATGGTATTACGTGAAATACGCGGACACGTTAACGCGGAAGTTTCTGGTATATACGTGTAAGCCAACCGTGAGTGATTGTGCTGGGCGTCTGCACTACACGAAAGGTGCGCCTTTGGCCCATCGTTTCGGTGTTTGCACTTCATTTTCCGCCGACGGTTATGATGTTGGTAGAACCTGCGGAAACGCTGTTCCGAAAAAAAGAAAGAAAGAAAAAAAAACTTCATCGCAAATGCCTCTTATCCACGCGCATTAGTGAACGGCGCTAGGCTCGTTAAACTTTCAAAAGTCACGCACTACGTGGGGTGGGAAACACTTTTAGCGTGCCAAATCCACTTTCGCTTACGCTTCGAGCTTGGCCACCATCGCTGCCGTGCGGCGCATTTTTCTGCTTTCCGTACATTACGTCTAAACATGATTGAATAGGAGAACGACACTAAATTGTGCGCGTGGGCTCAGATGTTTAGTAATTCGCTTCAACGCTCGTTTTATCGCCGTAATTCCGCGGGATTTTGCGTAATGCAGTCGAGCTATGCGATTCATCATTCGCTGAGGCCTTGCGCTGAACACCTCTGTCTTCCATCTAGCAGTAATCATCCAGGAGTGATGCAGAAAACAATGTTGCTGAAATTAGCATTTAGAAAGAAAGAAAAAAAAACTGCATTGTGTTTCTACTTGGCGTTTTGCTATGCTCATAACTCAGTTCCTGCTTTTGACAGTCGCATGCGATTATGATGAAAACTTACTTTCTCTTGTCACTCTCTCTAACAACAGGTGATCGTAACTCTTTCAGCTGCCAATCAGTCAAGATGCAGCGTGCATGCTCAATCAGTTCTTCACTCCCTGCTGCAAAGCAAGATTGCGAATAAAAACCCAATTGAGAGTCTGTATATAGTTATAGTTGTTACTGTACAGGCACACGCTGCGGTGTTAACGAGTGGACGCAAGAGGTTCTCAATCGGTTGTATGCCCACTCTTTAGTACAACACCTTCGTTCAACGATCGCGACCTGCAATTGAGAAATGTTCTCCTAATGTGGGCCGGGCGGAAGCTCTGAGATGAAGTTACTGCGACTTTGTATGCCGGTGTATCATTTCAAACCAGTCGTGGCACATTCCGCTGTCTTTGTACCTGCTCAACAAATGAAACGCGGCAATATGGCTTAGTAATACATGTACTTTCGTTTTCACCCGATTAGTTCGTGTCGTATCGGTCTAATTTCTACTCGAACTCTTACAACAACGCCGACATTACCTTTAGGGACCATATCCGTGGCGATATGAGTCGATATGAGCATTTGTGCATTACAGCCCTTATTCCGAAAGTTCTGACGTCGCGTCTCAATCCGTGAGCACTGTACATCAGTCCTTCTCCGTGTTTGAGGTGAGATTACGCTCTTACAGAATTCAACACAGGTGGTGTAAAAAGACACAAACCCTGACTGTCAACTTTTTGTCAGCGACAAAAATGAAAAAAGAACTATCTGCGCATTCTCTAGAGAAGACAGTGTGAAGGCGAACCCTGTAATAATGGACACATCCCGTAAAGTCTTGTCTGGCATCTGCATGAAGGTTGACTTCTGCATGTGCTACAGACATCATTGATATATACGGGAAAAGTTGGCTTCGCCGACTAGAGAATGGCAGAGGTGTATCGTATACAAGGCACATTCCATGGGCACCGATACGAAAAGAGGCAGGATGTTCGGGGTGGCGGTATGCAAGTTGTTCGTCTTCCGCGTATTGGATGCACGTGCAAACCCTATAGGTGGCCTAAATTTGTCCGCTGTCCCCTGCTACGGTCTGGCTCGTGAACAAATCGTGGTTTAAGTACGTGATACCGCAGAATTTAGAATACTCTCCGGGGTTCACTTTCTCTTCTGCGTTATAAATCAACACGCAAAGCAGCTTTATGCGAGCAGTGAATTGAAACGTTGTTTAATGTTTGCTTGTTTGGCGATGATTTGGGAAAAGTAAGCCCGCGTATCCATTCTCCGAAAGACTTGTGAGGAAGGACATTCGTAACGGCATTTCAGGTTTTGTGTTCCCTGCTCGTAATGATAAAGCGTAGCCAGGAAAGCACTATGCGATGTCGAATCACTTCTGCAAGTCCTCGTAGTCTTTGCAGCTTTGTTTTGAAAGGATATCGCGGACCCGGTCAGAGAATAGGTAAAGGTGCTGGAACACTCGACTTTTTGCTTTTTAGTTTCAGTTTTTTGTTGACTGTCTTGTCTGCTCGGCGTCGGTAAGCGCTTTAGTTAACTCTGCATGTCTCTCTTGCTAGGTTTATTTGAACGAAAGGACAGAGCCGGGCAATCCGGTAGAAATATAAGGGGCAACCCGTCAAGGTTGCGTCTGTGTGAGCGGCCCGAGTATTGCGGCTTTCTGTGCGTGCTGCACCGTTGCTGATGGCGCGCGATTGCACAAGCGAAAACCGAGGGAACGCAGAGGAAACAGCTGCACCGACAAAAGTTGCTGCTGGGCTGCATTAAGAACGGAGCTATCGCGCTGAACGTTTCGCGCTACTGGCTGAGACAACCTACGATAACCTTCTCGAGCGCGTCGCGTTGAATAACTTTTTGGGCGTAATAAGATATCTCCTGTTTTACGAAAAGCCTTCTGCAATCGTTATAGCTGACTGCGATACGAAGAAGGGCGCAGTAGAGTAAAACTAACATAGGAACCAATTGGAAGTGTGCCGTCTCGCAACCCGAGGGCTCACGGTGCACGTAGACGGCGTTCCCATCCTCAAGGCGGACTGTGCTCGAATCCTTGGACAAACGGGTAGGCGAAGTATACTCTGATTTTTCGACAGACCGAATAGATTCTGGTCTTGATTAGGCGTGTTTTCAGCTGGTGCTCTGGTCTATGGGAACGGGATTTGCTGCGCCTGATGGACACCTGTGTGATCAGTAGCATCACTTGCCATCTTCCCTTCTACAGACACACCCAGTCCGAGCGGATACGGCTCGACGGGATGCTGCGAAAGGCGACCAAGCTCACCCACTGTCTCTCACACTACACTCCCACAAGACGTCTGTTCGTTCTAGGGACGCATAACACTCTCGGCGAATTATTGGAAGCTTAGTCCGCGAGTCAGAGACAACGTCTTTTGCTCACACCTACTGAGCGATACCTGCTCTCGAGACTGGGATACAATGTACAACACGATCACGATGAGGACACTATCACCACTTTGCCGACTTGGGTCCTTACAGCTTGAATGGTGCACCCACTACCACGAAACATACACCCTATAAGCATGACGCGGGTCGCCGGCTTTCCCGTGTATGCTACCTGGACCGCACGTTCGGTGACGTCCCTGAAACAAATACCCTATACACGAATGCCTCTCAATGACAATGGTTATTCCGCGGTAGTTTTGGACGGCGCTGACACTTTTCCTACAACGGCCTCCTTGAGAGGTTCTACACCTACACACGTAGAAGCTCTTGGAGTCGTGCTTGCTGTGCGGCACGTTCTTCAGATTCCCCGAGAAATGTATATCCTAAGAGATCCACAGCAAGCGTGTCGCACCGTTCGTTTCAGGACTGCTTCTCCAATGCTGCTCAACACGTCTATACGCCAGTGACTAAACGCTGACACATCCGCTTCACATCGTATCCTCTTGTTCTGGACTCATAGACATACCTCACTGCCTGGTAATGACCTCGCACACGCAGTCGCTCGAGAAGTTACCCTTGGAGATGCCCGTCCTTGTGAGGCTAGGAGGCCAGATCAGGTAGGGCCTACACTCGCATACGGAGACATACTAAAGTACTACACACGAGTTAGACACAACATGAGTCCGCCGCCGTCGTCGTTCTTGCAAGAGGAAGAGGTGGCACTGCGCCAACTCCAAAGGTACACTTTTTCCCGACCTCTTCTCCCTACACTAACGTTCCCCGGACCGCTACGCCGGCTCCTGCTCGGGCAGCAGTTTCTTACCAACGGCGTTCCATGTCTCGGTAGCGTGCGCCGCAAGATTACTTCCTCCCCTGCCAATCAGTGGCCTAGCCAGGGGGTGACACACCGGGAACGTGGCCTTTCCGAAAAATCTCTCTGCCATGGCATATGCAGAGCACTAGATGACACTGCCCGGCCCCTACTTCCGATCAAGGAACGTGCCCCCCCACCTAATCAAATTTCTGCCCACGCGACTTCTACCAATCATCCCTCATCCCATACGCACCAAAAAGAGCTGTGGGAAGACGTCGTCCGCGAGCGGCATCCCGAGGTCCGTCCAGCCGTAGTTCAACGGGCCCGTGTGGTCACCGAGATCTTCCTAGGGATCCCGAGCTAAGGGTCCTTCCCACACTGTTTCTTACTACCCTTTCTTTTGTAATAAAAAAAATTATTCTCTCTCGCTGTAGTAATTGAGCGCGTAGCGACGTAGGAGAACGGATGCGACAGCGAGGCATCTTAAAGCCAGCACAGGCTACCACAGCCATCGCTTCTTCAGTGCAGTTAATACGTTCATTTATCGCTGCCCTGTGCCATCATGTATGACGCCGTGTTTCCTGCTACGCTGCAACTTTCGGGATGACGTGCACACATGCGAACATTGCCACTCTCGGTACAGTCGAGCGCGATTTGAAGGTTATCGCGCGAACGTCGACCAAGAAACTACAACAGCGCCACGTCCCAGAATACTCTTTCGAGGAGAGGGTGGTATCATGCCCAACTTTCCTCACTCTTTTTGCTGTTCCTTAAGCTGCGATCACTCCCGTCTGAGGAAGCTGTTTTAAACGAAGCAGTGCCAAGCACCAGCTTTAACACATCTTTCCCAGCAATTTTGTAATCGCCTGTGGAGATAAGAGCCCACAAAGAGTACACTTGATCGCAACGAATGGAAGACCCAAATAGAGAGAAAGGGCCTAGAGTTCGTCGTAGGGTCGATTGTTGTAGCATCGAACAACTAACGAGGGAGAGAAGAATGCGCAATCTTGGATCTTTTCCCTGTTCCGAAACGTGCCGCTATGCCCCTGGGACGTTAGGCAGGTCGACGCTCGCGCGATAACCTTTCCATAATGCGCGCGACTGTACGTTTCCATCGGCGTTAGTCTGCTATCTGGTGCGCAACGTCTATCATTGCCACAAACCGAAACTATGGTGTACCGCCACTGTTGCAAAACTGTGCACTGAATAAATGGGCGTATTTTGGGGCATCTTTCTCCACGCAACAATAATCGTCTATCTCCCGCCCTGTAATTTTCGGTCACGAAAGAAGTACGCGCTGTTGGCGTGACGTAGCATTCTTCATAAGCGTAGCCAGAGGGAGTATTGGAAGGGTTCAACCCCCCTCTCCCCCACATCCGAAATTTGTACGATATATGTATGTATATGCGCGCATATACAAACACGTGTACGAACAGTCGTTAAGGAAGTACCCTCTCCCCTTCCGAGATAATGTCCTCGCTACGCCCTTGACATTCTTGATAGGAAAGTATCTAGCGCGCAGTTTTCGGGAACTAAAAACGCGAGCCACCAGACATTGTTTTTGTTGCGCGCAGGACTCTCCAGCGATAAAAACGTAGTCAAAACTTTGTCCCAGTGTGAGTTTCCTGCATTCTGCTGAGGTCTCTCCGCCACCGCGACGCCGAGCATAAAACTGCAATCTTGCAAATGTTGCAGCAACATCGGTGCCCTCGTAAGTTGTGCTTTTACTATAGTCCGGAGATGCGTAGTCAGCGTGTTTTTACGGACGAACATTTATGATTTCCTTAAAGGGACACTAAAGAGCAAAACGATTTTTCGCGTATTAGTAAAGTACAACTTCACAATCCCGAAAACACCACTCTTACCGCGATGCGGCGCTTGGTAAGCGAGAAAACGCGCGAAAAGAAAATGCGGGTGGAGACACCACCTTGAGATTTCCGCACCAAACACCGCGACGTCATAGATTTTGAAGACGTCTACTGGGTCCTACGTAGCTTCTAATCGATAAAAATGAAGTACATTGTCATCTGTGGGTGCCAGAGACCTAGCATACTAAGTTTCAGAAAATTTCATCGTGCCAATGTCGCGAAAATACGAAAAGTGCATTTGGAAATTTTCGACGTCATGCGCGGAGATTTCGGCGCGAAATTTAAAAATGAAACTTCAACCTTCATTTTCTCCGCCAATAATGAACTTATGATAGTGAAACATATGATATGAGAGTTCTCAGAGTGCAGTTTGCCAATCTAAACTAAGTCATTGTTTCTCTTTAGTGTCCCTTTAAGGCAGATCGATGCGCATCTGAAATCGCGCAAGCGCGACCACTTGTGAAGCATAGTACCTTGGCTTCTATGCAGATTCAAGAAAACGTCAGTTGATGCCCTGATGAAGAAAGCTGCGTTCGTTTCATTAGATTCAATCGATTCTTAGCGGATCCGCATGTTGCAAACCGTGCGCAAAACAGTCCTCTCTGTCAACTCGTTCGGTATTGTCGCATGAGCATATTGTATGGAAAGGTAGTGGAACTGCGCTTTGATTTACTGGAAGTTTCTACAGAAGTCCCTGCGTATTACTTTTTCGTTTACAGTTCGTGATATTCTTTGAGGCTTGTAAAAAAGAAAACGAAAACCTTGTACTGATGTGTTTATTACATTTCGTTAATTTCGTTCTATCTTGACGCAATACTACGCGCATCTGTTTCTCATCGTCATCATTGGCCTAATTTATGTCCACTGCAGGATGGAGGCCTCTGCCAATGATCTCTAATTTGCCCTGTCCTGCGCGAGCTGATTCCATTTTATACCTGCAATTTTTTTGTTAATTTCAGCACGCCACCTAACCACCTGTCGTGTGTGATGGCTGTCTTAGCTGAAATTTCAAGTTCGCCTAATAAGCGGGAGACCCCTTCCTCAATCGCCTTTTCGCTGCGCCTTGTCCTGGGGATATTTTTAAATGTTAAAGTTTCAAATTTTAAAGTTCACAGATTGGTATGTGTAGCTTACCTGTGAGTGTGACGCCCTTCAGCCATTGCATGCGATCTAACACGGAACACAGCGTGGGCCTCCCTTTTACTACAGTTTATATTTCGCGTTGTTTGGCTGCACGTGCCGTCTGAAACCGCCTAACAAAAAGGTGACTGTGTATGTGTGTGTGTGTGTGTGTGTTTTTTTTTTTTTTTTGTCTCTGCCGTTTTTAGCTTGCCAGACGAGTAAACATATTTAGCAGCACAGCTTAGTTGAGTGCGGAAACTGTTTCGACGAGACAGAAAACTGAGCCCCCCCACGCTCGAAACGCTATTGCTGCTCGAAGTCAGCTTTCTTTGTCATAACGGGCTGCACTGTGCGATACGAACACATGCTACCAAACGCTGAAGAAAAAAAAAGAAGAAAAAAAAAAGAAAAAAAGAAAGGCACCGTCAGTCCAAGAAAGGAGCTAGGGTTCTGCAACATGAAACGCACTGACCGAAGCGCGGAGGTTGAGGCGTCTGCTTCTAATGGCGAGTTCAATGTGCCGGTGTTGAATGGCCGGCAGTCCGGAGATGGCTGTGTGGGAGAAGATGGAGCTCTGCATGTATCCGGTGAGGAAGCCAGGTGCACCTCCTGCAAATACGACTCAAATAAAGGACCTGAAACTAAATAAATAAAACAGACGTCGCACTCAGTGACTTGAAAACGACACGACTGCGCCGCGAATACGTTCTTTTGTGCAAAGCGCGCGTGTAGAGGCGACGAGCTACGCAACCTAACGTCGCTCGTGTTACTTTCGCTCATGTTGACTCGAACGAGGACTCTTTAACTGTTCGGGTACTTCCTGTTCCGACTTTTGCTCAGCATTTAATGTGACAAGCTCATGCTCGCAGTCGCGAACATGAGGACCAAGAAAAAAAGACTCGGTGGTAGCGGCCGCTGAGCTGTCGTAAGCCAGGAGAGGGAGATATGGCAGGTCGTCACAGAACTACATTATAGCCTATGAGGCTCAAATTATTTGGCTCGAGAATGGTTGTATCTGCAGGGAGAATGTGGGACTGCGACTTGCCGGTCAAAGTCTGCATATCTGCGCTGTATCCTGGGCACGTACGCTGGCGCTTATGGCCAGTATTAGAATGTGGAGCCGAAGCTAAGCTTCATGTCTCTTTATAATACAGTAAATGCCTTTTGTGGCAGAACTTACCAGAAACACCATACGATTCGTGTTGACTGTGACTATAGGACATGTCGCCGCTGCCCTGAAAACGCAGTATCAGACATCGCTTTTCCGGCTAGCACCGTATCATATCTCGGAACACGCGCTCATCAGAGCGCGAACGCACCCGTGAATTATTTGCACCTTTATTGAAAAAAAAGAAAAAAAACATAGTGGGAGCACACAATCTACCGCTGGCAATGCGTCTTACTCGTCAAAAGCAGCAACTGATCTTGCCATGCGTTTCTTCTGAGTGCGTACTGCTTACTCATACTGTTGTTATACTGCGGCCCGCAGTAGTCGTTTATGGACGCGCAGTTATCCGGAACCGAGAAGCGCAAATATATGCTTCACGTTTCCCGCAGCTTTCAAGCGTAAGTACGGCGCGAAAAGCTGAATTTAATTCTCGTGTTGCCGCGTGCTCTCCGGCAATGAACTAGGGATTACTGGGCGCGTATATATATAAGCTCACGCGCGAATGCATTCGTTTCGCCTTCCCCCCTCTTTCCCTTAGTGCGTGCGTGCGTGCGTGCGTGCGTGCGTGCGTGCGTGCGTGTGTGTGTGTGTGTGTGTGTGTGTGTGTGTGTGTGTGTGTGTGTGTGTGTGTGTGTGTGTGTGTGTGTGTGTGTGTGTGTGTGTGTGTGTGTGTGTGTGTGTGTGTGTGTACAGATAGCAGGGGGGCGACACCAGCCTCTCATGTTTACGTGCCCGTGCAGCTCGTGTGAGAACCTATATATGCTCCGTCTAATGTGGGTTGTAGATACTGCTGCTTTTACTCTGTGCAACCTTGTTTAACTGCTTGCCTATTGAAGACAGCATGTAAGTCCACTTAACCCGTACGGCTTATATATTGCAGACGCCATTTGCACGAGGAATTAGAATCTGCGATGACGTCGTTAACAAAAGTGTGCTTGTTATCTATCATTGAAGTTTCGACACCTGTTATAGTTGATGAGGTGCAGAGTCGTTGCTCCAGGCAATTTCATTTGATAAGGGCCATGTTACTGTACCGCCAGTTTCGAGGTATCCGTCCTGAAAGTTTACTCAAAAGCTTATAGCTTTGCGCCACTAAAGAGATGTAGTTACGTTGTTGTAGTTACGTGAACTGCGCCTGTTGGACCATCCAAAGCCGACAGCCTTAATATGGGAGTTCACAGAGTTCGTGTAATTCTTACAATGTTTGCGATGGTCTCTTAGCTTTGCGTCAGCATACCGGTATTGTAGTCATGGAAACTGCGTCCTTTGGAGCAAGCCGGTTTGCTTATGATGCTTCGCGATGGGCAAGAACGGTTTCTGAGGTACGTGTATATGGTACTTGTTCGCAACAGCGCCTGTTGTATACCTGCACCGAGATTTTCTCACAAGTTCATCATACTCGCATTTTTATGTCGGATGTCCTAACGTGCATAGAACGCAATATTCTAGTTAGGCTTTCTCTTCTTCGATGTCTTTCATCAGCTCGGATTGCGTTACTAGGGGAGTGCTATCTTTCCGCCGTCTCCTGTAGCTCCGAGCTTCTAAATATCTTAAAGGAGCACTGACACAAAATTTCGAAGGCGAGATAATGAGCGAGATAGATTCATCTGGAGACATACACAACATCTACGAAATATCAAGGGCAAATATAGCCTAGAACACATTTAAAATCATTTTTAAAGTGCATGCCGCACGACTGAGCGAGATGCGGAGCCCCTCGCGACATCGACATGAACGCAGCGGCAATGTAAACAAACCTACGTCACGAGTGTGTGTTGGCTGGTTGCTGGCGCGCGCCTTGCGCTTGCGCTACCCGCGATTTCTTCCTCCGTGCCTGCGGCTTTGCGTGTGCTGGCTGTGCTGGCTTTCAGTGCGGCGCCCGCTCGCGCACGCTCTCGGGCGCGGCGCCCACGTCACAGTTTTGCGTGGTCACGTGGCCAGCTGTGTTTAACTTGCCGCCGGAACTGCTCCTGCCTAGCTCGGTGCTCTTTGAAACCGAAACTGCGACTGGGTGCTCTAAAAACGTCTCTAAATAAATAACCGTCGCGCGCTCGCGCAAACGATGGTTTCCAGCCGTGATAAGTAGGTCATAAGCTACCTATTGCAACAAAAAAAACAAGGTGCAAAATTTTTTTGTGTCAGTGTTCTTTCAACGCTTAGAAGAATTTATCGGGCTCTCTGCACGCGTCGTAAACGGTAGAGGGCCACAGATCGTGTGCCACAGATGCGGGTTGACGAAAGTTCTCGCACAGATGGCGAAGTCGAGAATGATTGCTGGCACTCGGTCTGCCTCCGTTTTTGCTGGTATGTTTGTTGGCAGGCTGGCCGCGCGATGGTGGAGTCCGGGGTCACCCACGCATGAGGCAAGCTGCGTACTATATCGCTTGAGCGGCGCTCGTAAGCGCGTCCTGCAAGCACGAATTGCCGCAAGCTATTAGGCCCTGGCGGTTAATTCGCGGCCAGTCGCGCTTCAATTTTTTGTCGTCGGTGAAAGGAACTTGCGCATCTGCAGCCCTCGCGATGAAAAGCGCTCGTTCAAGCACGCATGCGTGCGAAACCGCGCCTTTTCACCCCATGTCAAGTGCTGAATCCTCGTTCGGTTTTCCGTGCGAAAGCAAACACTCGACAGTCGTACGGAGCTCACTTCTGACGGGTTTCGAAGGTGAAGTCGGTGCATACTTTTCGAGCTGTGTAGTCACCATGCTTTAAGCAGCCTGAAATGTTCCACGCGATTACAAGTGAAAGTAAATGCGCGCATCGTGTTGTTATACGTGTTTCGTTTATGGGGACAGCACTCTTATCAATTTATATGCAGGAAATAGCGAAGACGGGACAAACGGAAGAACACTGGCAACTGCGCTGTGAACATTGTCTTATTGCGCTGTTTCCTGCATATAACCATGAACCAAGCAGGCCAAATGCGTATGTCAAGTTTTAATAATAATTGTTGGGCTTTAACTTCCTGAAACCAAGATATGATTATGAGAGACGCCGTGGTAGGTGGTGGTGGAAAAACGTTTATTTAGAAAAGTACAGAGAGTTGCACAACAAATGCACTTGGGTGGTCTCCCTATTCCGGGGAGTCCACTGGAAAGGATCGCTGCTCGGGCCACCAAGGAGCGCTGTGCGTTCCGGGTAGAGCAGCCGAGCAGGAACTCCTCCCAAGCCTCTCTTGTGGGTAGGGGGGCTCCGGAAATTTCGACCACCTGGGGTTCTTTAACGTGCACCTAAATCTAAGCACACGGGCCTCAAGCATTTTCGCCTCCATCGAAAATGCGGCCGCCGCGGCCGGGATTCGATCCCGCGACCTTCGGATCAGCAGTCGAGCACCATAACCACTAGGCCACCTGGCGGGTGTTGTCAAGCTTTGTCAAGTGGATGCTTTATGTTGAGAGTCTGCGACAATGGGTTTTTGTTGAAGTATCGCGATTTTGGTAGCGCGTTGTCTCGGATTTCGCGCCCAGTCTCAGCGGTCGCTTTTTTCGATGAATGCAGATTGCGAAAACGCTCGCGAACCGGAATTTTGGCGCCTACGGTGATTAAACGTTTGTGTCTTCCATGCAATATGACGTTCCAACTGCAGAAGCAAAAAGCTAAGTCCATGTGTATGTGTGTGGCCGAATATGCTTTATCGGCCGTGCCGAGCGCCCACGCCGCAAACTATACCGCCATCATTTCCATTTTCTCTTGATCTGTACGCTTTCATGATCTTCCCAAGAAGCGTGCTACAGGAGCCACCTGCCTTAAGAAGCGTTCTTTGAAGCACGCATGAAGGCTGTAAGCAGCGTTTCAACGCTGAAGGTAGCGTCGGGGCCTGCGGTGGCTTATTCCTAGAGGCAGACAGGCCATCCGAGAGACGCGCGTCAGTGGACAGCTCGCAAACGAAGCAGCTGCCCAAGCAAATAATCGTCCTAGTGGTCTCGGAAGACACTTGTGAAAAAGCTGATGACGGTGCCTTTCGACCATGACGGTGTTCAGTGGTGAGGTGCTGAGTCATTGACATGAGTCAGGCCGATTCCGCATCTTGACGCAGCCCGTGAAGAACAGAAACGGGGATTCTGGTTGAGACCTCTTAGGGGAATGCACTTTCAACGCGTATGTAAAATGATGAACCACCATTGGGTATAAACAGGGCCAACGACGTCGATGTAGTACATGCGTTGGAATTCTCGCATACTGAAACGGCGCGCAAATGTAGGCGATGTCAGTAATGTGACATACACCTTCATATCGTTTTTGTCAACGAATAAGTGTATTTACGCCCTTTTTTGCTCTCGTTTGGGTGTACGGCATTACGCAGGGGACCGCTACGTTGCTACACGTACTCCGCCTATACTTCTCGGGCTTCCTTTCGGTTGCGCTCGCTCGCGGTATCCCTTACGTGCGGCGCGCTCGTGAAGCCCCTGTACCAACAAATTTCGTCTTTTGGATCGATGTGACGCCAACCTCTTGGGCGGTCGTCGTCGCTTATGGCACGAGCGCATGCATTCGACGTCGGCTATACGCAAGCGTACGCCGATCGAATCATACGCTCGACTGAGACGGCGTGCCTCGGCGAATGCGCCCAAGTTCGACCGATCGAGATTATGACGGCACCGGTGCGCGATCTCGCCCGTGTGCCGTCGGCCGCTCGCTCAGTCGCGCTCGCCGCGGATACTGGCTCTAACGGTGGCCCATAAGTACGCACCGGACGTCATCGTGACTTGGCTAGGGCTGGCAACGTTTGCGAAGAATCGCCGTTGTATCGATTCGCTCGTTCAACTATAGCAGACCGTGCAAGCTTATAACTAACTGCCGAGCCGCACGAATGCGGACGACCTAATCGCGCTCATCCAGTCGGGGGGCAGGTTCGGATCGCCGAAGGTGGGGTGGACTTCAGTAGGTTGATGTTTTGTTCGCCTTGTCAGGTTGACTGCTTTGACTTGCGAAATTCTTCGAAAGCGGAGGGGTCGTCCGTAAACGCTACCATCACGTGATAGCTAACGAGGCTGTTTGTGTAGCCTTAAAGGACCCCTGACACCAAAATCGAAACCTCGAGATGTTTGTGTTGTTTTGATTGTCCCGTGTACGTGGGTACGTCTGACCCATTATTAGTGGCGAATGTTGCCTCTAAGACAACTTAATTTGGTTTTAAAGTAAGCGTGAGTGCTCATCTGAGTTGGCAGCACCTCGTGACATCGTCACTAATATGACGTAGATGAAGGCCCCGTGTGACGTTCCACAAGAAAAGCCAGTATTGTCGGCGTCATGGAGGATTCTCGGGGCGCACACAAAACCACGACTGTCACCCGACGAGGGCTCTTTTTCGTCGCCCCTCTCGCTCTGTTGTCGGGCTGCTCTCAAGGTGGTTTTGACTGCTTACGCCAGGAATGATTTTCTTTTTCCTTAACTCATACCGAAGCACGCACATCGTTTCATTCTTCACCGCGCGCGGGGTCCCGATTTGAAAACTGCACTGGAACGTCACTAAAGCTTGAGCGCCCGTGATCTTAGGCGCTCCCCCGCTGTGGGGCGCTACTTTCTTACGATTTTAGGTGGGCATTTCGAAGGGACGGTAAAATTGGTCACAATTAACAACGTTAGCATTAATTGTACGATACGTAAGAACATTTACGATTCAATTTCGGCACTACCAGACACAAGGCTATAAATTACAGTAAAAAAGTCACAAACGAAAAATTCGCTGTCACGGGTCTTTTAATGCGAGCTTTGGTTATTATTATTATTATTATTTTTTTTTTTGCTTCTCTTTTCTAGACGCTAACGCATGGGAAACGGCACCGATTGGTGATTTCAGCAGTGTCCGCCTGAGCGCTGAAGTAGCTATACCAGCTGCTGCCGGAAAACTGCACGCGCTGAATTTGCAGAAGGATAATTGACAGTCACTCGGCTTGTTGGATCAGTATGTATAAAACCTTCTGTGTCTAAATACGAGGTCGAAAGTTTCATTCTCGGCATTCCGATTGGGCAGCAATAAAAAACACTCGTATATTGAGTTTCGAGTACGCATGAAAGAACCGTTAAGGTACAGTGTCTCATACGTAGCCCTTGTGTTTCTTTTGGTCGTTAATGCCCGACATTTTATTGACATTCGCAGATATGTTGTTGTTATCTTAGCTTAGCTGTTCCTCATCCCGGCGAAGGTCTGTTGTATAACTGAGACAAAAGCTGCTCGATTGTCTTCTCGGGAAAACTTTAACCGCTGGTCCGCGTTGATAGATACTGGTGGCTTATCACAATCATCTGCAAGCTGACCGACGACAACGTCATAGCAACTGAAAAAAAAAAAAAGGGGGTGATGCACTGAACGAGTTCATAGCCAAGAGCAGTCGCTCAGGTCTGTCTCAATTTAAGGTGCCTCGCAAGATGCAGAACACTCGGGAGGCGTTTTTTTTTTTTTTTTCTGCCTACAGAGTGCAAGCTGCGGAAACGGACAGTAACAGCGTTCCCTCTCCCTGATCGGCGTGTGTCCAGCGTTTCTGTCGGATGCTGGCGCTACAGCAGAGGAGTGTTGGCGTTGGACCGAAAATAGACTGGTTTCCCAGCCTCTTTAGAGACATTGTTTGTTTTGCCCGAGAGTGTACCGCCCTTTCTGCCGGTCTTGCCAAGGGCCGCGTTTTCCCCCGCCGTGCGCTTTTCTCTTTGTATCAAGATATGGGCAACAAAAGAAGGGGATGCAGGAGTACGCGTGGACGTGCGCTGCAGCGGAGTGTATACGAACCGATATCTAATTGCGTCTACCCTTGTCTGATGTTGTCGCTGCCTCGCAGCAGTGATGGAATAGGCTGGATGCTGGCATTGTGCAGAGCGGCGACGGCCCTGCATGAGCGCAGGCACAGGCGACGCAGAATTCGGAGGAGTGCGCCTTGCGAAAGGCGCGCGTGTTTGGAGAAGCGAGCGCCGGCGAGTATCGAATTTCGGATGGAGAGTACGGGTTGAATAGCAATGTTTATCGAGCAGGCAGCCGGGAATAGGAAAGTTGGCAGGCACTGTCCGCGCTCGCCTTTTGCCCCGACCCACGGACGCTTGACGAAGCGACGCTCGCATTTCGCAGCCCGTGTCGACAAGGTTCTTTCAGTTTGTCTGAACAAAATATTCGCGCGATTGAAATAACCCAGGTCGATAAGCGGCTGAAAGAAAGTCCGTGTCCGGGCGAGTGGTTTGTCCTGGTCGCATTTTTTGCTAGCGCGACATCGTTAGCCTAAATTAGTTGCACAATCTTTAGCTAATTGCTCACTGGCGGCGATGGCACGTGTATACAGATGCCTAGACTGCGCTTTTAAACAGATAAATGAAGTGTTTCGGACTCGAGAACATTGCTTAGTTGATTATTTCTTCCTGTCTTGTTGCGTGCGTGTAGGGCATCGTCATGCCGTTATGTTGCAACTTTCAAAACTGCGTTGCTCTGCTCTCCAGAGAGAACTTCACCGATTAAGACTGCGTAAGCCGTTTTCTTGCTCTGTAGCAGTTCGAGAATTTACAAATCCGTGCTGCGATAAAGATCCGTTTGAATTCTCACTCGATATCGATGACCTTTTTAGCATTTTCGTTCCGTGGAAGGGTTATGAAGTTGTATCTACTTGAGTACGCACATGAGTTCGTCCCCCTTCGGCCTTCCACTCGGTCAGGTACCTATGTTCTTGCATACTTGGAAGTGCTTTGTGTGGGAAAAGTGTGTGTGTGTGTGTGTGTGTGCGTGTGCGTGCGCGCGTGCGTGCGTGCGTGCGTGCGTGCGTGAGAGAGAGAGAGGGTGAAGGGGCGAGCCGGTAAGCATAGGGAGGTGTGGGAGGAAGGTCAACCAGACGAGTGACCGGTTTGCTACCCTACAAAAAAGGTAAAGGAAAGGGTAAACAAAGAAAGAAATAGGGACAATCAACACTGCACAAGAACACTGCATGTAAACGGACTCTTCAAAATGTCCTGGTACTTGGGCAGCTTTTTACGTCAGCGATGAATCTGGCCACGGTTCAAGTATCGTTTACTCAGAAAATTGTTTCGAATACAGCCGTGGCGAGAGAGAGGGAAAGAGAAGCGTTGGACAATATAGCGACCTTTGATATACGGGTAGATATCATGGCAAGAGCGAAGTGATTTGTTAGCGCCTACAGGAGCCGTACCTATCGGCCGTTATAACGCAGCGGGAGTGATGGGCGTTTGTAAACGACTTTCGTAGCCGGTGCAGAAACGTCGCTTTCCGCATGGCGCTGCATACAGCGATGTTATGTAACATGGTCAAAAGATACAACGCCAATTTTGTGACGAGGACAAAAGGGAGAGTGAATAACACGGGATAGACGCCTGAATATCAACTAACGGTTTCTTGAAGAAACGGCAACATTAATCGGTGCGAAAAGGTGCCCACGTGAGTACTGCGCCGACGTGCTTTGCGTTCAAAGGCGAAGCAAACAGAAACGTTGCGCTACCTTGTGGTTTACTTCGAAAATAGTTTTCTTGTTTTAAGCGAAACTTATTCTTTTAAACGTTCCTGTACAAATTACCACCAAAGCATACAATACAATAGTGTAGGGGTGATATATTTTCTTGGAACACTACACACTGCGAAAGTGTAATCGCAATGTCCGTCAGAACGTTTTTTTTTTTTTCATAATTTTGTCGCAACATTTCTGTTGCCTTTGTTCCCACAGTATTTTTTTCACTTATCATGTGCACCTATAAAGCCGATATTGTGAGTATATTAGCCTACTCGTAGAACAATCCGTGTAATCTTTCATAAAAAGTGTTGAAAATTCTGCGTTTTTTCAATGTAACCTCGTGGCCAAAAATAATGCGAATTGAAACAAATATATATAAAATATCACCATCAGGCTTAAGAAAAGATTGTTTCGTAGAAATTGAAAATTGCGTACAGAAAGTATTTTTTGTAAATTATTTTGCATGACACAGTTTCAATTTTGTGCGCAAAGTTCGAAGCGAGCGCACTCACGGAATCGCAGTACTTTTTCCCGGTAAATACTTCCCACATTCACATAAAATATCAAGATTTTTTTTTCAGGGATATATATATATATATATATATATATATATATATATATATATATATATATATATATATATATATATATTATAAGAAAAGTCGTTGAAATTCCCTCCCTGAAATTGAAATGTTTCGATTTCTGATGTCGTCGGGGTATATATACCATAGAGTTTCCTACAATATTTACTTGAGGGGACTTTGGCGCTGCGATCGTTCAGCCATCCTGGGCGTGGTTGCCAGGTCGAAAAGACAAAAAATCGCCAATAAATGGGAAAAGCTAGTCGAAAAGTGGCGAACTGGAGCCATGGGCAGTAAAAGTAGCCAAAAGTAGCTACGCGTTTGTGAAACAACTGTGACAGCGTTATTTAAATGACTAAACGCCTTTCAAAATCATAATTGCTGAGATCAAGAGCATAAATTTGTCACTTAAGGAATCATTTCGTGCAGGATGACGAAGTTTCTTTCGCTGGTGCAGAAACGACGCTCTCTTGACGCGTCTTGCGTGACTTTTAAAAGGACTGGACCGACCAGCCTTAAGGCGACAGTAAAAATGAGTGCGGCATGAGTGTGCTCGAAATCACAGTTGCTGGGAATTGAAGCATAAATTTTAGTCTACTTCGCAATCGCTTCTCACGCGAGGACGAAGTCCAAGCAGTTAACCCCATTAAACCTGTGTTTACAAAGGGCTTGTCTGGCGATATCGCCCCTATGTCAGTGCTGCGTAGAAATTGAAACCACTGATCATTATTGTTGTTTTCTTTATCAGGCAACCGTTATTCATTACTCAGAAAGAGGCTTTTCGCTATTCCACTTTCCGATATAGGGTGGTCGCTTGACTTGAGAAAGCGTACCCAATTTCGGTGCTTTGGTTCTTGGATAATGCCACAGGGATGGCTTTGATGGGGTGTGTAATTTTATTCACGTTACCGAACGTATACCATTTTATTCTCTACTTTTACAAATGTATCCGCAAAGTAATAAATATTAATATCTAGTAGTATACCTATTCTAAATTGGTCTGATCGGGTTAGTAGAGCTGTCTGGTCTGCTTGCGCAATCGGCAAAATAATTGCCGTATGTCTTTTGTATATTCTCTTCTATATTCAGTTGTTTTTAAAAATAATTATGCATTATTCAGATTTTATATTTAAATTCTTGGCGAATCAACCACAGTGAGTATGCGCCATACCGATAAAGGAACAAACAAACAAACAAACAAACACATTCGCAAGTTCGCCGTCGGTACCAAATTCACAGTAGTAGTAGTAGTAGCAGTAATAATAATAATAATAATAATAATAATAATAATAATAATAATAATAATAATAATAATAATAATAATAACGCAGACACTTTGCCGGATATACAATTTTCTAATGTCGATGAGTGCAGAGCATCCTGGAGACGGAGCGCTTTTGATGACCCGGTTCACTTCCCATTGCAGCTTGAACTCGCATTCACCAATAGCCTGGTCTGAAAAATGAATCCCCATGCAACAGCCCCCCCCCCCCCCCTCCCCCCAATTCCCGAGAGTCAGCCACTATCCAAAAGTATTTTAAATGCGAAGCATTTCTCAGCGAACCAAAGGCACTTTGACTGTTTCTATCTGTCTATCTATCTTGCCACCTACGTTTTGGAGATCTCGTGGCGGTCTCCTTAACTTGATATATATTGAAATTCGCATAGGAGGACGGGAACGTATGACCAATGCGACATCCCTGTCTCGTACGTCATGAAATCGTTTCCACCAATCACGTGCGGTACATACCCACATACCGCGGCCCGTGGTGCTCGGGTATCTGCCACAGATGATTCACAGATTGTATCAACCCAGATTTTCGATATCCTAACGTGACATCACGAAGGAGCCCGGGTCATAGAAAATGCGATCCCGGCGTCGGCGGCTTTGTCAAAGGGTGAACTATACCGATGGCAGCGTAGAATAAAAAAATCACTGCTCGAGCCGGAATCGAACCCAGGCCTTCTGAATTGCAGTCAAGTAATCTACCACTTAGCCACGCCAGTGTTTCGAACTGCTTCGGAAAAATGCCCTATATACTCATGTCGAGACTGCGTGAATTGTGGTGGCAGTGTTGGCTATCCCATTTCCATGTAATTAATAAACCTTACATATATATGACTCTGCAAGCTGTAGCCGACCGTTGCGCGAACACGCCTACGACCACTACTTATGATATGGACATCATCGCAGCCGTAGTGTGCACTTTGTGGCAATAAAACTGACGTCCCTGCTCTAGCGTGGCGGCCGACGTTACGTCAGACCAGTTAACTACCCTTTGCACGCCAGTCTACTCGGCGTGCCTGGTACAACTGCTCTAACTACACGAGGATGTCAATCCACCTCGTAACGCTGGCCTCACAGCAAAAATACCGGCAAATATCAGCTAGTTGCTGATTGCTTCGCATGTAATTGGTTCCCACAATGCATGGGATCTGCAGGAGCTTTATTTTATGTAACGCAAGAGCCGTATTCAATTTCCTAGGCTGGAAACACGCCTTGGCCACCGTGTTTTTACACCGCATATACTCGAACGCCAGCGGCTGCGCATTCACAAGATATTGGTCATTTGGTTCAAATCGAGGTAACAAGAAAGTAGCCAAAAACTAGCCAAATAGCCAAGGGGCTGTTTCTTCCGCCACGAGCCTTAAAAATAGCCATATTTGTGCAATGTAGCCAGACCTGGCAACCTTGACCATGGGAATAATGGGTATTATACGGATTTGCCTAATCTGCGCGTCTGCGGCTTCGAACGCACTCGTGGCTTTGTTTATTGTTGTGTTTTAGCGTTTGTTTCGAATAAAAGAATGGGTCGTTGTGAACTTCGTGACTTCATTTGAATTGGTGAGCCTAAATAGGTCAAGGTGGTGAAATGGAACTGCTGCGCGTTTGCTGAACTTCGTCTTGCGACAAAGCGGCTGCAGGCCACACGGAGCCAAACGGAGCCGAAAGAACGCGAAGCTTCGACGAATCCATGTACTACCCATTATTCCCATGCTAGCTGCAGAAGCGCCATGCGTTGCAGCTCCTGTATAGACACTAACGCCAGATTTCCCTCTGGTGTATTATTAGAAAACTTTGATATATACCATAGGTTGTGTACGTTCTGCCGTTGTCTTACGATAGATCATCAAAGTGTGAAATACCCTATTGTGCCATGTTTTCTCAAAAAGTATTTTTTTTTCTGTACGCACATTGAGTGCATGATTACGATGTACCTTCCACTCCTGTAATAGCCCTACAACAGGGCTGACAGTATTAATAAATTAAAATGAATGAATGAATGAGTTTGCGAGCCTTTCATTCATTCACGAGCCAGCCAGGGTTATGCAGGCTGTTTCAAGAAATGTGTCCAAAATCCTGAAAAATGAGAGAAATTCGATATTGGTTCTATGCTTTCACAATTACTTCTTCTGTAGCCGCTAACGACATCATTTGGGGTGGTAATTAACAAAGTGAAATAATTAACTTTTTAATTAGTGAGTTAGTGGAGTAGTTATCATTTGACACAATGAGAATTGTGTCAAATGGGAGAATTGAAGTCCTTCATGCGAAGAACCCATTTCAACCTTGATATTTCGGAAAAGCGGCCTCTAATGATAATTGTGAAGCAATAAATTTCACACGAACTCTGCGGCGAAACCGAAACGCAGAAGAGCGCAACTGCCATGTTCTTCCGAGATGTCCAGAATGCGTGAGCGTCGCTATATCAACCATCAACCGACTTCGTTGTGTTAGTGTGCAATTCGTTGTGCAATTATAGCACGCATGGCGCACATACGTTAACGAACGCGGAAGAACTACACCTCTGTAAATGTTGTCTTGAACGGTGGCGTCACTCTGGTCGTCTGCTTGTTGCGCTCATCATTTCTTCGGTTTCGGTTTCACCGTTGAATTTCATTGAACTTCATTACGCCAAAATAATTACTATTGGCCGCCTTTTCGAAATCTGAAAGCTGCTATGGGTTCTTCACGTGAAGAACTTCAATTCCCCCCATTTGACCTAACCGCCTAACTCCATTAATTAAAAAGATAATTTAACTTTCTTATTTACTGGCCCCAAATGATGTCTTTAACCATCTGAAGGTGGCTGCCGCTACAGAAAAAGCAAATATGAAGGCAGCGAGCTGATATCGCATTTCCCTGATTTTTGAGGATTTGGGACACATTTTTTGAAACAGCCATTGTATCGCGGCAGTTCTTTGTTTTAACCCGCCTAGTTTAGCTTTAGTGAAATTAGAATTAGTATATAAGAATTCGTGTTTTCCAGCGCATTTTCTTTTCCCGGCGATGCGTGTAGTTAAACAGTGTTTGTCGGGCTTTTGAAAAGCACGTTGGAAACCGTTAACGCCTTCTCTCTCTCTCTCTCTCCCCCTCCTTGACTCGTTTCGAGCCGATGATCCCTGGAAAGCTTTTGTCTAGCTCCGATGGAGCGCGCGCACATCCTTTTGTCTCCGTGCATTCAGCATTGTGCGCCTCTCCCCCAGCGGCCCTCTTTTCTTCGTCGCCATAGATTTTCCATCTTGTCGCCTTGGCAGAGTGCCTGCACGCAGCTCGCCTTTGTATCGCGTTCAGCCTGGCGTGTATGTCGTCGTTTTCTTTCTTTGCTAGCTACATTGGTACGGTTTTTAAAGTAGAGATGTCGCGCCGACCGCCCTTTTCCTCCGTGGCCGGGCCCGAGGGAAAGCGTGGCCTCGAGTCTGATTACCATGCGTACTCCTTGACCTCACGCACGAAAGAAGTGGAGGGGTGGCGGGAGAGGGGAAAAAAGTCAAGCGAACAGCTCTCTGGTGGGGCAAGAAAAAAAGATGAAAAAAAAAAAACGCATCCCTCGGATTTCATGCGTGCGCCATTCGCCTCTTTTCGTCCGAGTTTTTATTTTTCCTTTCTTTTTGCCTCTTTCGACGGGACCACAGCACGCTGCGAGGACGCGTGGCGCATTGCAGCTGTTGCTTGTGGCGCAGCGCACCACGAGGCATCAAAGGCTCCAGCGGCCGTCCATCCCGTTGAAAGCTGCGCTAATTAACGTGGTTCTCTCCTTACGGCGCGCATGTGACCAGTCCCCGAGATGCCGGTGCCTTTCTTTTACTTTCCTGCCATTACCCTGTGGCGCACCTGCTCGTTTGGACGTTGGCGTTGTCCGCCGCAAGTCTGGAGAATGTCGCGTCTCGCCTCGAGGGAAACTGTGAAGCTGCGCGAAAGGAGCTCTTCGGAGAGCGTTTCTTGTCAACTAACATTAAGAAGCTCGGGAGCGCGCGAAGCGCAACAGCACATGTCGGCCGGGTAATCTTCAGGGCATACTGCTGTTCTTGTTTTTTCGTTTACTCTTTGACAGAAGTTCGTTCGGTTCGCTTGCGTGTGCGCGTTCACGTTTTTTTCACCGTTCTGACTATTTGCTCTCTTGTGGGTTATTTCTTTTCCTTCCCAGAATCTCCTTGCATCGCCTTTTTTTTTCACCTTTATATTTTTCTATATTTGTTAGGGAGATAGCGTCAATCAAAATGCAATCTGATTGCTTTCCCGAGAGCTTGCTTAGTTGTTTTAATTGTCTGGCAAGCTGGAACGCCCCACTACACCTTCACCCTAAAAAGGTATACGCTGAAGCGTGTCAATATTCTTTCTGACGATAAGATGCGTCAGCGCATGTACTGTCGGCAGCAAAAGTTTTCGGGATGTTGGGCGCGCGACTGTGCGACTGAAAACAAAACATTGCTGCGCCATCTGCCGTCACACGGCGTGGTGTTGAGGCTGTCGGCCGTGGCCTCCGCGATTATTTCCGGCAGCGGTTCGCTGGCAGAGCTGATCGCGGAGGCCACGGCCGATAGCCTCATCACCACGCCGTGTGACGGCAGATGGCGCAGCAATGCAGTTTTCCATCGCTCCGCCACGCGCTGCACGTCCCGCAGCCAACAGTACGTCTTCTGTTGTTTTCTTGGCTCTCGTCACTTTATGTGTTCCTTACTTTTTTCATTCCCACATAATGGCACATATATAGAGGACATGAATGGCGTCGCGGATGATGCCATACTGCACTTCAAATTATACAAAGCACGTTAAGGAGAAGTTGTCTTACTAACGTTCCTTCTCACTTGATGCATAAGAGGGATAGGGCGTGTCATGTAATTAATAGATGTCTATGCGGTGTCTTCTCGCACTCGTTAGGCCCGTTTTAAACTATGCGATTTCGCTTCTGACGCCACTTTTAGCTCCTGAATGTGTTTCATATGGAGGTAGGAGGAGTGTGATAGGTAAGGCAGGAGGGTTAAAGAAGATCCCGTTCACTGTACCTTGAATGGAAACATATAGGACTACGGCATACGGAGTGAGAAGCCGAGAAATAAGTTGAGAATCTTGGATCTCGAATACAAGAGGAGCGCGTGCAGACGGCCTAAACCCGTATACGCGGCAGGAAACGCAGTGGTGCACTAGCAGAGTTAAACGCAGACGTCTGTTTTGCGGCTGCTCTTAAGAACTTAAACCATGAAGATTTTGATCTATCGTGTAATCAAAATTGTCACAATAAACGCTTCGCCCAGCTCGTTTAACTTCACGAGTAGTACATCCCTCCGAATTTTTGCCACTCTTCTTCTCAATGGTTGCTTTTCATGTTCATGCCTCTTCATGACTATACAAATGAATTATTCTGTATGGTTTACCGCTTTGTTACATAATTTTTCTATTACTTGATGCCATGATATACTTGTTCAGTTTATTTTGTACTCTTCATGCATGACTGTCCGTCATCTCGCAGCTTTGCCAATTTGTAACGGGGTCGGGACCTCGTCAAGCTGTTCGAGCTTTTCGTCCCGTACTCCTCCTATCCCAAGGGATATAAAATTTATCGATTTATTAAACTTTTCATGCGTAATTGTCCGAACTTTCAAGCGTTGGAAGCAGCACATCCCTCTCCGTACGGGATATCGTGGGTAGTTGGGTATTGTTTTCGTGTTTGTCCATTATTCGCGGTCTCTATTTTGCTTTTGAGACGATCACTTCAACTACTCGTTCTAAAAGAAAGAAAGAAAGAAAGAAAGAAAGAAAGAAAGAAAGAAAGAAAGAAAGAAAGAAAGAAAGAAAAAGAAAGAAAGAAAGAAAGAAAGAAAGAAAGAAAGAAAGAAAGAAAGAAAGAAAGAAAGAAAGAAAGAAAGAAAGAAAGAAAGAAAGAAAGAAAGAAAGAAAGAAAGAAACGCGTTTCGTGCTGCTGTCGCTGCGGATAGTCCACCACCTGCCGTCACGCTCTGTACTCAGAGACCATTTGTCGCGAGTCGTCGATCACATGCTTCACCACTAATAAACGAAATAGCTGTGAATAGCAGCGACTGGTGCTCGAACGTCCGGCTATGACATTTCTTGACCACTTCGCGCACTCATAGATGAGGCAGATATGGCTTGACAGTTTAGCGTAGGCGTGGTTTTAAATTTAATTGCGTGATAAACGACCTTATCTTGGGAAGACGAACCGGCACAAAATCCGGCTTTCCCTCTGCCCCGTGAAACACGTGGGCAACACTGTCGGGTTAAGTCTCTGAGCATTTCCACGCGTGGGACATCACCGGACGTGCTTTATAGCCTCACCGCCGCTGCTGACCTTTTAGTGTCCGTCCCTAAACCGTTTAGTGCGCTGATGTGGGCCTGTGGGCTGGCAGGGCAAGGGCGGGCAACTCCGGCTCGCGGCGTTTCGCCCGTCCGCCGAGGGTTCGGGCGCACCGGTTGTACGCACAAGCGGCGCCCGAGCGCTGCTGCTGCTGCTCTAGGACGCTCTCCTTGGGTTTCGGCATATGAATGTCGTCCACGGCACGACGCGCTGACGCGGGCCTGACGTCACGAGTGCGAGTTTCCCCCCGCGATGGTCGGGCGGCAAAGGGGAGAAACAGCGCTGGAGAGTGGCTCTATTTTTACGCGTGCCCCGGAGCCCCAGAGACCCGCCGTCTCTCCCGCATTTCTGCTGAAAAGAAAGACGCGAGGTAAAAAGAAACAAGAGATGAGGCGTGCAGTTAAGCACGCGGCCGTAAATGCTGGCAGCCGAGATTCAGCTCGCGGCCAGCTTTCGCGTGCAGCGGTCGCCAGCACCCGGCGAACGCTTTTCGTGCCGGAAATGTTGGCCACGGTCTCTGATGCGCTCGCTGCAGTTCGTTGTATGCACGGTTGAAGGCGTCGGTTCGGATGCCAACTTTCACTTTTTCTTGCGTAAGTTGTTTGATGCGAAAGGCACATCAGAATTTCTTCTTGCGCAGCTGTATGCGTAGTGACATTGTAAATATTCGAGAGAAAGTCGGGAATGCATGGAAGGGTACGAAGCGAGAAAGGGAGGAAAGTTCACCAAGAACGTTTTGGTTGGAAAGGAGAATAGGAAGATGAGAGGGTTGTAGAAAATATGGAATATGTATTGCAAGTGCCTAAACTATAATGCTCAGTGGTTGCAAAATTTCGGACAATTGACAGGTTGGGCCGTAGTTTTTCCTGTTTGGGAATCGTGCCCAAGAAAGAGGCTATCCAACTAAAGAGCTCGATGAACTGTCTTCATGCCCTAAATATATGTTGTGCATACATTGAATCTTTGTCGATTGCAACGGGCGACTCAGATATTAGGAGTGCTTAAACTAATCTGCTGAAATTCATTGCCGTCCTATTGCATATCCATTTGGTGGTGGTGTGAAAATAAACGAAAGAGAGAACCCTATTGGGTATTTTTAAACAAAGAAATTAGACGTTTCCTCTGTCACCGGGTGGTGCAGGGAACATTTTAAATAAAACTGATGCGCGATGGGCTGATACCGAATGAATGCTTGCACGGGTGGGACCTGTAATCGCAAGACATCCCCGTTGGATTATTGCAATACCTTTATTCTAAGTGTATTGCCGTCTAAAAAAGGACTTCTTGTTTGCACGACATACTTTGAGAGTTACTGTTGTGTCGTCTTAGTGCGTGCATTTTTCTTCCGTTCCTTTTTCATTTTTTTACACTTTCTCTCCCTCTACTACTTTTTATTCACTTTTCCCCTTTAGCTTAACGAACTCGTCGCAGCAAAATCCTCCAAGCGTTTTCCGCGAGCTGCATGTTCGTTGCGTCGCGCTTTTGTTAGAACCGTGCTGCGTTGCACAAGCTAAAGCTGTCGTCAAGGGGCCGGTTAGACTCTTTGTCGGTGCCTGAATGGTCGCAGGTCGCATTCGCGCAGTGACTGGCCACGACGACCGGCCATGCACCGATCCAAGCGATTCTTTTCTAATAGTTTCAGCAGTGTATAGTTTCCGGCCCCCCGCGATCACTTAGACAACTCTAGCGTCTGTGGCTCTGCATAAATATAATGTGACAGTGAGGCGGGAGCGCTTTGGTATCTTCCGGTCCGAACAAAATTATTGCAAAGAGAGGAATAGCACCGTTCTATACGCAGTGCGATGTTACGGAGATATAAATTAAACGGGAACGCAATACTCGCTGCATTTGAGTATGGCTCTACCACTTCTCATTTGCATACGAAAATGGATTCGCGAAGCTGCGTTAGACGTCCAAATATCTTGTAGCCGTTGTAAGCCCGCACTGTTCCACCTGTGACTGGCCAGCACTGGCTGTCAGGTCTTTCGAAGCACGGCGCGAGGTGACACTTAGCTAGTGAGGTCAACGAACTTCGCTTTCTGCATTTGCGTGGGGTTCACTGAACTCTCAGGGTTCAAGCGTCTGCAGGTTGAAACAGTTTGGCGTGTATCGTGTGCTATTGTTTTTTTTTTTGTTGTTTTTTTTTTATCTTCCCAATCTCCTCCCTGCGACTTTAGCGCGGATCCTCACGGCACGTGCTACTTTTTTTTTCTTTTTTGTGTCCGCGTACGCCTTCCTGCTAATATGCATTTTTTCTAAAACTGGCGCGAGCTTTTGCTCGAGGTGCTGCTGCTCGCATATTGACGAGGGGCGCATTGTCCGCACCCCATGCAGTGTGGATAACCGTAACTCCGTACAGGCTGAGCGCGCAGCTGCGGGCTCCTCCTTGACGGCGGCGCGGAATTAGTGCAGGTGTGCCCAGGCAATACGGGGCCGACGGTGGGCGCTGACGTTGATGAACCGCACAATGCAAGCCGCGTACTCTCGGCACGCTTCGAGGCCGCGCTACGTGGCGCCTGTGGCTTCGCTCTTCGAGGAGACGCTGGCGATAGGGTATCCTGGACGAAGACCCGCGAGCTGCTCTTGATATACCACGCTCGAAAGTGCACTTCTCTATCATACAGGCCAATCCACTTTGTAATGGCGTCCTGACTTCTACATAGTGCGTAGTACACATCCGCGGGACATCGAGCGTCACCTTTTCTTTTCCGGGCGGTTTTTGTCCCCCACTCGCGCGAGGTTAATCTGGAAGGAAGACGGCCGCGCGCTCTTCTTCAACTGGCTGCGGTTCCCCGGAGGGCCGCGACTGTGGGACGAGAGGAGACGTCGGCTCGCCTCGAGGGACGCGCTTTTTCCATTGTCGCTCTCCCGCGTTGTCCTGTCGCGGATGAGCCGCGGGCAACGCACGTAATCCCTCGGCAGAGCACAACAAGGACAGCAACGATCGCAACGAAGACGTTATCATTCTGCCTTATCTTTTGTTTTGTGTTTTCTTTTTCTTGCATTCGCTCCGCTCTGGGGTTTTCGTCGCTACACCTGGATAACAAGCTTATGTCTTTATAGCATAATGGCGAACTCAGAAATTGGCTTCCGGGCTATGCTGACTGTTCAGAGTGACCTTGTTTTTTATGTTCAGACTCACTTGATCCGACCTGCTGATTCACTCTATCGCTGCAAAAGAGGCGAATGAAAAGGGGCGAACGAGCAACTTTGGAACTGGTTCAATTCGCTATACAAATATCTGCTTCGTGCTGCGTAAAAAAGAAAACTGTAGCAGCCACAGTATTCTATAACCAGACCCCTCTATTTCAAACGGCAGTGTTAAACATTAAGAGACTCCTTTATTTATTGCGCTTCTTTGCAAACTACACCATTTGCCTAGTACGTCTTATTGTAAGATTTTTGTGTGAATTTTAGAAGTGCTGGCAACAATGCCTCATCAGTTGAAACACTTTGTGTATTGATAAACGAAACTCAAGATTTCGTATTAAAAAGAAAGGGCGATGAATACCTCTCAGAAAACGTTGAATGATTGTTAAATAATTACAAAGAAACGGGGGGGGGGGGGGGGGGGGTGCAAGGTGTAGACAACGTAAACAACGCCGCAACAGCGATAAACGGTAGAGTCTATTTGCGCCTTTACTGCTCGGAGTCACGTGACCTGTGCAGAAACGTGACGTCAACCCACCACCGTACTATTTGAATGAAAGGCAATGGCGTTGCAAAAGTATCGCTATTTTGCCTGTGTCTGAGTTTGACCTGTGTAACTGGGGGGCCCGTGACCTATACGCCGTGCCGCTTTTCAGTTCTCACTGTTTTATCAGCATCACCACGGTCTGGGTTGACAGCGACGTGCCGCTGTGCCGAATGATGTCATGCGGGACGTTTTCTGCTGAGGTGTAGCGCGACCCCGAGCTGTTGAGGTGCAGATGGACTCGCCCTTGATAAACCTGCGGAAGACGAGGGAGAAGGAGACACTGATTTTCGCTGCCGTTCTATTAAGTCAGTTACAACTATTCTGGATGACTATATACTACTCTGCGAGTGCATGTGCAACTGCTAGCGGTCGGAATATAGCAGCACTGTATTTTAACGACTAAGTAATGTCTACAGTCTTTCGCATAGATCCGGTGTAAGGGACGTTTCGAGTGCTTTGTTTTTTTTTTCTTTCTTTCTTTCTTTCTTTCTTTTTTTTTTTTTTTTTTTAAATACACGGCCAACCAATAAGCCGCATGTGTCATGTTGTGTGGGGAGTAATAATGTACGGAGCCCGGCCGACACGAGCCTAAGCCAAGCGGTGTGTTCTCCACGGAGTGCCGTTGTTACGCGCGCTGCTGTCCAGGGTTGCGCCGTTATATTATGGCATTTCAGAGCGCAGTATTTCAAACCGGAAGAAAAAGACCGGGCGGAGAATGACTGTGCCAGTGTGCGCGGCTTGATGCTCGGCGCGTGGTGGAATTCCCGACCGCTGCAGAACTGCAGCTGGGGATAGATGCAGGCTCCCACGCTATATTTGACAGGCTCTCTATATATACCAAGACGCCGGGCGCTGTTGCCTCAGAAAGTTGATTTGCTGCGTGTGTGGTCATTGCCGGCTGATTTCACGAGGCGAGTTATAAACGCCGCAGCAAACTTGGTTGCTATGGCGGTGGCCGGGTCGATGACGGCGAACTTCTTTTTTTTCTTTTTAGCAGTGATTTCGTTTTGATTCGTGGTATTTTTATTAGTATGTAACGCATCTTGGGACATCAACGCGGGTATACTCTTATCTTGCCACGAAAGAAGGACAGGTAAGCTACAGAAAGGGAGCAGAACTGGAATACGTGTTGATGCAACGCGCAGGTTGCCCCGCAGGCTTGCCGACGCTCATATCGAATTTGGACCGCATCAACTTTTTTATTGCTGAATAAGGACTGCGTCGCGGGAACGAATGTACGGAAAGCTTCGTTTTTGTTTTTTCTTTTTCGGTTTCAGAACGATGCAAAATGCCAAAAAGTGCGTTAAAATACGGGACAACGTCAGCATAACGCATGGACACTGCGGCTTCGTCACGAAATTTCATTTTAAAGACGGCACCAGTTGTTTTTTAGTCAGTTGTAAGTTCTGTGTTCAGTCAAATAAACGAAAAAAAAAAGTGCCTGAAGGAAATGTTCTGGTTAAAAATAATTTAGTTTTGCTCGTTAGTGTCCGTTTAAACAATATGTACCAAGACGTGCGCTTATGCATGCAAATGTGAAATAAAACACGATTCCAAGTTCGTGCAAGCCAGCCCTTTGAGGCGCTTTCGCCCGGCGACAGTTGTCTTCACAAAGTATTTATTTGGTTTGCATACATAAAAAAACACGAAGACACAGAGGAAATAGGGAGGGAACAGCTGACAACTGCCACCTAGAGGGGCACAACGCCTGCCTGCTCCTTCGGGAAGGGGAAACACAGAGGAAAGCATGAGCAACGCGCATCTTCCAGCTGACGATGAAGATGGCTATGGGAGGCTGTTCTCGCCGAAATTTCCTAACGCGTCTCTCACAATATACTGTATAGTGCGTTTCGACTATAGGTTGAACACATCGTGTCTCTCGATTGAGCACATTTTATTGCTCAACTAAACTCTCTCCCTTTGACCCGCCACGGTGGTCTAGTAGTTATGGTGCTCGACTGCTGACCCGCAGGTCGTGGGGTCGAATCCCGGCCGCCGCGGCCGAATTTTCGGTGGAGGTGAAAATGCTTGATGCCCGTGTACCTAGCTTTAAGTGCACGATAAAGAATCCCAGATGGCCGAAATTTCCGGAGTCCTCAACTACGGCGTCTCTCATAACCTGATTGTGGTTTTGGAATGTTAAACCCAAACCATTATATTATTAACCTTTCTTCCTTTAAGGTCCACAGTGAGTGCTTAGAGACGCGTTTGTCTCTTAAATATGCAACGCGCCCTTTTGTCGTTATTGCGCCGTTTTGCATTTCTTGCTTATGAAAGTATCCATTTCTCCGATTCCACGGTGAGTGTTCAATTTCACGATGTGATTACTTTTACCACGTTCGTTCGTCGCATCGGCCCAGCACGTACTTCTCGCAGGAATCTTCATAGAAGAGCTTCTTGCATGCACGTGTGCGACACGCTGAGAGGGAGAGAGAGAGAAGAAGAGGAAGAAGAAGAAGAAAGAGCGAGACAAAGAATTAAACGGAAAGACTGTTTGAGCAAGTTGTATACTGAGTGACTGACCTGAGCCTCTTCGGAGACACAATCCTCCACTTAAGCCTACCTTGCGTTCCTTAGCTCTGATAGCTTAATTAGCGAAGAGGCGGGTTGTTACACCATCTCCAATTTCGGCTCTCTGTATTTTTGCATTAGTGCTAATCTTCTGCCGCAAAACTTGTGCGGAAGGGAAGGAAGAGAGAAACCGCCGAGAGTACGTGTATAGGCTTTCCCGTCCTCTCGCGTGTACGCGAGTTGTACCTTCCGCGCGGCGATCCCCAATATCCAGCAGTGCTATAGCTTCTTCGTCGCCTACGGATTTGCCGTGTGCGTGTGCAAATGCCCGAGCAACGAATGCGCGACGGCAGTACGCGGAAGCGGAGACGCGGGATGACGATCGCTGGGTCGATCACAACGACCGCTCGATCCCCTTCCATCGACTGCGTGCCCACTCCTTCGCCCGCGTCGCCCATCTGTTGCTGTTTGTAGGTCGCCCCGAAGCCGCCTCTTTGTACATTCCTTATTGGACTCACCGTCGCACAGAACAGCGAGGAGACGCCCCTCGTCGTGCGCAGTATTGGGGAGATCTGCCTTTAGGACAAAGTGCGCGTTGCGGCCGGCGCTTTTCGGATCACGCCGCAACCGTAAACATATACATACACCAGTTGTGTTGAAGTGTCCCCGCATGGAGCTGCCCGCAGCGCGCCGACCCTGCCGCTTTTCGAAAGGAGCGAAGCAATACCTGCGCGGCGTCGCCTTTCCCACTCCCTTCTTGTTTTATTTAATCTTTCGCCCTCCGCGTTTGCTTTTGCCACTCGCTGTTTTATTTGGCTGTTCGCCCACGGCGCCCCTGCGAAACCGATACACGATCGAGACACGGAGATGCGCAAACACAAAGATTAAAGCGACGCATCGTGTTTCAGTCGTGCGCGGCATTGGGTCTTTTCGAACGAAGAGTCGCGCGAAGGGGAGGCACGCTAGTAAGTATACGGACTCGCGGTGTTGACGGGCTCGTGGCTCAGGGTTTCCACTCCGGAAGTTGCGACAGGGCACTTAGTGCGTCGTCGTTCCCGTGCTCCCATTTTCTCCCGCTCCCTCTGCTGACTGATTGTCCGATGTCATATGCCTCTCCCCTTACCCGCGTCCGAGTCCTCATGCGCGCTTGGACGAGAAGGGGAAGAAGCTCTGAAGCGAGCGTATATCGCGAATGCGCGCGCGCACTGCTGAACCTGTTACACAGAATTTGGCCGCTGCGTCGAACGTCGGAAAGTATAGTAGCGCGCTGGAGTTTGCTTCTCCAGTTCGTTTCCTTTATTTCTTTTCCTTTCATTTTCGATCGCGTCCTCTTGAAGCGCTGAGCGCAGTCGGTATTTGTCTGTGTCACCACGTTGCACTTTCGGGCCTCAAATTTTATGCGACAGTGCGGGCTTTCCTTTCTTTTTAACTTGTATTGTTATCTTTGCTATCGTTTTTCTTTCGCACGAGTATTGCTTCATTGCCCGGTTGTGACTTCGTGACAGGCAAAAACTATAGCACACTTTTTTATGGGTTGTTTTTCTCCCCCCTCAACAGTTCCAAACGCCTCTGCTACCCTATTGTTGTTTTTTTCTGCCCGTGCTTCAAAATGTGGCAGGGCGTCCTCGGATCGCTGCGGGTTCTTGCTAGTGCGAATTGTTAACAAGTGCTTTTTACGGGGTTGTATAAGCACGCAAAAGCGCGCTGTTTTGTTCCGCTCGACTGTAAACTAATTCAAATGCTGATTAATTAATGTTATTAAGTTGCATAGGCTGGACAAATTATTGCTAGCTCTTCGAATAGTAGCAAGAGGAAGGAGCGCTAAAAAGGCAAAGGATGGTTGATTAGCTAGCTAGTGAACGATAATTGCGCCGTCTGTCGGAGGCCTTGTTGTGATCAGATTGTAACGTTGGGCGAGTTGGTGCGTAGCTTAACGAAATATTTGTGGCGCAGCTGAGAACAAGGCAGATAAACGAGAGAAGACAGCATAGGGCGCCAGACTTTCAACTATAATTTATTTTTTGTCTTGCCGTCTATGCTGTCGTCTCTCGTTTTTCTTCCTTGTTCTCAGTTGCGCCACAAAAAAATAATTCGTTAAGCCTCGTAGTTGGGTTTTGCAGTTTAAGGTAGGCCTACTTATATTGCTACAAAGCAGCTCACTCGTACTGGCAGGTAACTTACGGAATTAAGCTTTTTTTTTTTTTTTTTTTGTCCTGATGTTAAATGGACACTATAAAGAGAAAAGCTATTAGGCCTCGGATTAGTACATTGCCGTTGCAAAATACCAAAAACGTCACCTGTGCCACGAGAAAACGCTTGGTAGTCCACAAAACGCGCCAAAAAGAAAATGGATAGGTGACGCCCCCCTCAGTCAAAGTTTGCGCGCCAACTCGCTTTGACGTCATAAATTTTTAACGGTGCCTGATAGGACCTATACATATGCCTTTATTGGGGAAAAAAAAGTAAATGTTTTGTATTCTAAAGAAGCCAGTGACTTAACGTAGCGAGCCTAAGGAAATTTTATTGGAGCCAATGTGGCCAAAAAACAAACGAACGAACAAGGACAGAAAACCCTGGCGTTCACGCTGACGTTACGCCGTGAAATTCAAAAACTTAACTGTCATTCGTTTTCTCCTCCAATTAATTGTGACCATGTTATGGCGAACTTGACGACAAAAGGCTTTTGATAGAAGAGCCCGGTAGTGTCCTTTTTCTATCACCTTTTAATTGTGACCTGCTTAGCGGTTATTTACCTTGTGCACTGCTCTGTTATATACTGCGACTACGATTGACACTTTGTCTGTTTATTATTTTCCATCATAACAGCGCCGTACTTCTCTTCAAATTGCTCTTACGTCACGCGCACCCAAAGCCTCCTTTCCGAAAACCTTTGAGTTTCATCTGCTGTTTGGCTACCTCACATTTATCAGAGTGAAAAAAAAAAAATGCAGTCCTTATTTCATTGAGTGCATATTGCATTCGTGTTGCTCACGCGTTTCTTAATTAAAACTTTGTGTTTCGAACGCTACGGCACCTTACCATCATTAAGTTATCGAGTCCCGCATTACGTGTTTTTTCGCGCATTTTCTTCCTATCATTTTTTTTTTTTAAATGTCAATGGTGCCATTCACCCGTGCCGCTCACCATTCATTTATATAACCGCGCTGTACCTATCTCACGCTGTCTTAGTTATTCGTTCTTGCACTGTATACAGTTTGTCGCAGGCTCTTTCAATTCATTTTTAAACCGCGGATGCGTCAAATAGCAATAAATTTTTCTGTAACTTGAGCCGCAGCCGGAAAACAAGTCATTTTACTCTGAGCGTGTTCCTGTGACCGATGCAATGCGGCTTTAAATTTTTAGCCCGCCGCCCGGCCTACAAAATGGATTCACGTCCTTGTAGGTTTTGTGTTTGGAACGAGTGCGTGAACAGTGGTACTTAACGGAATATCTTTGTGCTATATTCCGGGGCACACTGGAGATAAGTAGTTTGCGCGTTTGCTTGCTTGCTTGCTTAAGTATATACCGGGTGTTCAAAGTTAAGCTTTCTCGTTTTATTAAAATTCAGCACTGGGAAGAACATGAAAACCACCTTTGCAGATAACTTAAACATCCAGGGGGGACACGCAATGAGACAATAATTATCGCTTTCAGGTGCCCAATTAACTCAGATTCAATAATTAACTTTTTAGTGATTGCAGCAAGAAAGCATGTTTGTATTGAAAAGTTTGAAGCAGTCGCATTTATACACAGTTCCATTTGGAAGAATTCTTCTAGCATATCTGTGCTCCGAGATATCCCGCTGCAAAGTTTAATTGTGGTTTACCTGATTACGCATGCGAGACAGTCAGCGGCGGCGCAATCTCCTCCCCGGTGGGCCGTGGCAGTTGCGTGCGTCGTTTAGTCTGATAACGGGTCGAAGGCACAGGCAAAGATGATAACGGTTACCCTTTTGCTACTGGCTGGCGATAGCAAGCAATGACTGTTCGTCACATCGGGGAGGAACATTGCGCTGATCCACAGCGCCCTGCATGCGTAATCAATTAAACTTTGCAGCGGGATATCTCGGAGCACAGACATGATAGAAAAATTCTTCCAAATGGAACTGTGTATAAACGCGACTCCCTTCAACTTTTCAATATAAACATGCTTGCTTGCTGCAGTCACTAAAAAGTTAATTATTGAATCTTAGTTAATTGGGCTCCTGACAGTGATAATTATATTCTCACTTTGTGTCCCCCCTGGATATATATGTTATCTGTAAAGGTAGTTTTCATGTTCTTCCCAGTGCTGAATTTTAATAAAACCAGAAAGCTTAACTTTGAACACCCGGTATATGTTATCTGTAAAGGTGGTTTTCATGTTCTTCCCAGTGCCGAATTTTAATAAAACGAGAAAGCTTAACTTTGAACACCCGGTATATGTTATCTGTAAAGGTGGTTTTCATGTTCTTCCCAGTGCCGAATTTTAATAAAACGAGAAAGCTTAACTTTGAACACCCGGTATACTACAGGGGAGGTTAGCCTTGCAGTCTATGCCGGCTGTTGGCACTCCTGTACGCCTTTGAAAAATGCACTTCTGTTTTGTTCATTCACCTCGCCTCGTATCCACGGAGAGCTCCTTTGCAATACGGGTTATCGAGAGAAAACTTCAGCCAATCGTGGTGCTATAAAAACGGAGATATAGGGACAAATGAGGGACAGACAGGCAGGTTAACTGGGACAGAAACTACTGATTTGCTGCCCTGCACTGGGAGAGATGGAAGGGGGAAGTAAAGACGAAAAAAAAAAAGCGTTAGAGAAAGTGTATGACAGAGCTGGAGGTGTCATTAGGCAGGGAGGCTGGCCAAATGGCAAATAAAGCCATATAAATAACCGCTCTAAAATTGATAATTAAGAAGTTAATTAAATTATTTTTGTTAATTAGCCATTTCTGACTGATCTAATTAGTGGGAAAATCTTTCCGCCTCGGCCTAGAAATTAGGCTGCGAAGGCGACAAGTGCCTAACTATTATAGCTTTTTAAGGAAAAAATCTGTATTGCTTAAAAAAAACACCCTGTATATATATATATATATATATATATATATATATATATATATATATATATATATATATATATATATATATATATCCATCCTCTCTGCGTGCACTTCTCTATTGGCTTACTATGCTGCTTGCATCTTGGACCGCACAGTTATTGCTCCGTGCACGCCCCTTATTGATTGCACTAAGGCACTGATTTTTTTGTTGCGTTAGAGTAAGGGGCAGGCGCCAACAAACTTCAATATACGCCATAGAACTGCCGATTAAGTATGGCCACTTGAAGTATTTGGATCTGAAGGTAGTTTTAGCGCGCGGGTGCTTTTAATTCCATCCCCATCGGAATGGGGCTGTCTAGTTCCGGACTCTAACTCTCAACGTCGCGTTGAGTATCAGAGCAGCGAGTGGCTGACATCGAAGTGCAGCGACTGCGGTTCGATGCGATGAACCTATTTGCGAAGCGTAGTAGAGAGACGCTTATTTGACAGATGGCCTACTTACCCTAACTTGCACGGGATGAAGGCGATTAGGAAGAAAAAGACTGGAAACAATACCACGAAAGGACGAATGCTAACTCTGGCGGCGTATTATCTTAATCCAGATATTTTAATCTACGTAGTTAGTAGTCACGGCTCTGATGACTTTTCTGCGAACTCGCAAGGTGCCGCACCCCGTTTCCCCACCCTCATTCACTAGTATTGCCCCAATTTCTTCTCCCGCCTACGTGCTATTTTTATAGAACACTTTCTTAGGCCCGAGTGCGCCCGTAGCTCGCTCACTCAAAAGTTTTCGTCGTCTAAGTTGGCTTTTCCGCAATAAGACACGTTGTGCGGAGAAGCCCGTCTGAGTGACTATTTTTGCCCTTCTGGCGAGATCGAGGATATTAAGGGTATTGGGGCGCTCGTGTGTTCTTAGCCGACAGTGTCACTGTGGCTACGGGATGCCTCGGTATTTGCTGAGAGATCGACGTTGACGTGGAGGCACCGTGGCTTCCGCGCGGCGATGCGCTACAAGGCGGCGCTTCGCTGTGCGTGGTTTGTTCTAGATTTGTTGTAATGAAACGCGTTTCATTTCAGTAAACCGGTTATATAACTGTCGTGTGGGATATTGTGACCTTAATAACGACTTTCTGTATCATAACGATACTTCAGGCAAACGAAGACATATTTGCGACGAGTTTTAGGTCTGTCGCCTTGTAATTATGGAAGACTGTTCAGTTAAATGATCTTCAACTCCACTGATTTCAAATTCATATTTGCATTGAGAAGCGCTTCTTCGCAATTTATTCCGAAATAACAGCCTTTGGCGTTAATGCTGGTGTTTCGCATCTTGGGGGGTGTTTGTGTCATTTTTGAATGACCTCCTATACATAGATTGGGAGTTTTATATACTCTTTATATAATCTTTAGAACAAATACTTGTTCTAAAGATCATTTTAAAGGTCGAAAGTTGTAAGTTATGATTGTCTATTTCAACAGCTAATAATAGTAAAGACATTGAGCTTTGATCGATCTAGTGGCGTCACTTATAACAGGAAAAGAAAATCGACGGGTTCGTTGAACCCGATGTTCGACGCGTTCTACGTTTTAAAGCTTACCACGTCACACATGTTGATTTTTGTTTCGAGCCAAGCACATCATCCGACTGCACTTGTCGGGCATCGTACACCTTACAATCGCGTATAGGATGCGATGTGAAGCCACGAAACGCATGTTATCAGAATAGCGAGCGGTGGCACATATGGGGTGTTTCAGCTAGCGTGCGCCGAGTATTACGAGAACAAACGCATGTGCTACACGTGTCGAATTGGCCCAGTATTGTTCTGAGCCGTACGCAGTACGTCAGGACATTATTTTTCCAATAGGCCATGCTGGGTAATTAACAAAGATTGCTTATTTATCTTTTAGGTTGTTGCTCTAGCCAATAATAATTGAATGCAGAAGTTGTAGCACTTGTTCTGAAACGTCGGAATTTTGCGTCCATGCTAAGGTAACTGCCAATCTCGTAAACTGGGTAATTAACGACTGCTTCATTAAACCTTCAAATAACTTTAACAAAAAATCCTCCGTAGAAAAGTTGCAGCGTCTTTTCATCAACGTCGGATTATTTCATCTGGTCTCAGCTGGTAGCCCCAATTAATTTGTTTCCACCTTTTCTTCAGAGTTCGCGATTTAAAAAGCAACTTGGCGTAGGTTATATGAAACACCCTGCACACTTCATACATGTGTTAACGAACTTTTATGATTGCAGGGTCGGCGTAGCTTCTCATCTTTGGGAAGTGCCAATCTTGTCTTCTCATTTACTACAGGACATAAATTCGATGAAGGGACGTCGGACGATTATCGTATGCCTTCGTCGCGTACAATGTGTTCATGTGTGAGAGGGGCCGGCAAGTCTGTTCATTGCTGGTGTACGCAGACGCCTGCGGCCGCATTATATGATTTTCCTACCGCATTAACCCTTTCAGAGTCAATGGCGTACAACCGCATCCGCGTCTGTGTAGAGCGCACGAGCCGCCGGTTTTCGCTCTGCGGGGTGACACCTTGCGGCAGTTTCAGGCTCTGACGTGGTGTGTCAGAAGCATGCGCGGCCTAATAGTCATTCTGACTATGTCAGAGCCCGCAACTGCCGCGAGGTGTGGCCCCGCAGAGCGAAAACCGGCTGCTCGCGTGCTCTACAAAGACGTGGACACGGCTGTACATGTACGTTTTCCGTTAACACCTTCAAGATGGTCAAAGACGTACATGTACGTCATCGCTTGTATGTGAAAAAAAAAGCGCCTTTTTCGATCATTTTTCTTGTTTGGCATATGCGGCCACATTGTGGGAATACATGGCATTTTTTTTCTTGCGCCAATGTCTTTCCGTGTTTGTTTTTTTATTAATGCTTTACTACAGCGTTTCACCGACTGGTTTCGCTTTCGTCCGCCGGCCGCTTCCCGCTTGTTGCGCCCGCAAAACTGATGGCTCTCTAGTATTTTATCTTTCAAAAGGTGTCCGATTTGTTACTTCCTCGTTTATTGCTTCCCGGTACGCGATTACGCCTGTTTCTGTGCAGGCGCTGACTGACACAAACGATGCCGCTGTGGTTGCGCTTCCTGTTTCGGGGACCCGCAAAAACCGCTTTCGTCTCGTTGGCGATAAGACGAAGGATTATTATAGGTTTCGGACTTGTTTTTGCTTTCCGTACGCGCTCAACCGCTCAGTTTTCTTGCGCTTACGGAATTGCGCGCCGGTTTCTCTGCTGCAAGCCAGTCTAGCGGCGATTACGGGTATGATTCGATGGGTCGTGTAGGCTGCATAGTAAATGACATCAGATTAGCATTGTGCCTGTGGGACTTCCAGTTTGCTGTAACTTGGAATGAAGCTAGGATACGCGGGCGTTTTCGCGCGCAGTACACCCCAGAGTGCAGCCTCCTCCGCGGATTATAATCTAACCCACGGCAAAAGTTTCAGTCGCACAACCTCCATGATCGGCCAGCGTGGGCACCAAATGCACGTGGGCGGAAACACGGAGCTATAAGATTGGGCGTGAGCTGGTCGCTAATGAGTGCTCGATTTCCGATGGTTCCGTGCGTGTCTCTTCGTTGCGGCGCCTTTCAACCTTTCCTTTTCTTCGCATCGGTGAGTTCGGTGGGTGCCATTTCTCCTGAGGCCTGCGGTCCCCGCCCATGCTCCAGCCGTACTGATATACGTCAGGTTGCGAGCGCGCGGCGATCCATCACTTCAACCTCGCGCTTTGCTGCTCCCGGCCGCGAAGGTCACATGCGAGCCGTTTGCACTTCTCATTCGCCTCCCTTTCATGCTTGCGTAAAAGCGGCCGCAGCCGCTAGGGACGCTCCATCAGATCTTCGTTGAATACAGATTTTTTTTGCCTCCAACTATCCGTGTGCAACTGTAGTATAAACGTTATCTTCGTGTCCGCCAAGAAAAAAAAAATGAAAATGAAGGGAAGGGGGTCAGGGAGCATTTTTTTCACTGCCTATTACTTAAGTTTTAGTGCCGTTCGTAGCTCTTATAGTGCTGTAGGCTGGATATCCCCGTCACGGCGCATTTGCTTCTCGAACTCTGCCCACGTCTATGTTTCGGAAAAAAGTGGTTATTTGTGGTCGTTTGCGCACTTTTTTTTTTCGTTGGCTATGTTTAAAGCGTGGGATTTGTCAGTGAGTCCATCTATGGAAGAAAAATTCGTTTCAGCAACATGCGTTGTAGGGCGAAAATAACACTCAAAGTACTGTAAAAGAGAGTCGTTGCATGATTCCTCGTTGTGCTAGCGCCGGAAGCACCAGAATAGTGCTCCTAACGCTCGTACTATAGCGCCAGCGTTGCCGCCTCTTCGTATAAGTGCACTTTCACCCGCTGAGAGCTGGTACTTAGCTGATAGGTCTTGCCGAGGAATTTCGCCGGAAGATTTCAGTTTAATGACGCGTCTTTCCGACTTCCCACTCGGGTGTCGTGGTGATGTTCCGGGATAAATTGCAGAAGGCTGCTATTGAAAAGCGATTTGTTGTGCGCACCTTAAGTGCTCGGCTGGTACATTCTTTGGGCGCGTGATTTGAAAACTACTTGGCACCTTCGAGGCGGCTCGCGGAGTTGGCGATTTCCTAAAATGCTCCGCAAGCGTCTTCGGGTGACATATTGAGCAAAAGATTCACTGATCCTCCGGAGCCGAGTGTGCAGCGTTTCCGTCAGATAATTCCAAAGTTTCGATTTCATGCCCACCGTGCGCACGCATTACGTCCTGGTAACAATTGAACACCACGCTTCTTCCGCACTGGCGCCGAACTGCCTTTGGTTTCCGTGAGCTATCGCGATGAGCTGCCCTTGTGCCCTGACATTCTGCTGTGCCAAACTGAGTGTCGTCGTACGAGTTGTGTAACCCGAGAAACAGTGTCGTCCAGCGAGAACCTGGAAGATCGAGGCCGGCTTCTGGATTGGCAACCCTTCGAAGACTGCACCGATTCATCGAGGCATAAAGGAGTACTGGCACGAATTTTAAATATTTTCGGGTTGTTCCTCTAAATAAAAACGCGGGTGTCGAGAACCCTAAAAAGAGTGTCGTGGTGCTTGGGTATGCATCGAATATATTTTAAATACCGCTACCATAAAACAGCAATTTCGGTTTTGGTATCGAGAGGGTGGCTTCGCAGTGACGTGTCGAGAGAGGTCTGACGTCACGGGAAGACTGCAACTCGTGACATACTCGCAACAGCTGCCTGTTGGCTGTCAGTCGCACTTGGTTCACGTAAACAACGATTAGTGAATTGTCGTCCAGAGAGGTTCTGACAGTGATTTCTGCGATCTGGGCTGCATACAGGACGCAAATTTCGCAAACCCAGTGAACTGTGTTGACTTGTCGTGATAATGTTCATTGCGGGGGGGCTGGCTTGCAGATGCTGGGCGACGAACTTTAATATTAAAGTAAAATATTTTGTACATGTTGTCTGGTTCCGGTGTGTGGAGAGCGATGACCGTGGACACCATGGAAACGAAAGATGTCCCTTTTTGGGTGCCTCAAAATCCTGTCAGTACTCCTTTAATAACGCCGCCGCTTTGTAACCCGGCGCTGAGTGAAATGTGAACTTATGAGAAGCGCTCGTAAACCCGCTGCTGATCAGGCGGGCAAATAAGATCGAAGTGATTTGAGCACGTTGCTCGCGGAGCGTGAGACTAACATGCAGAGGAGCAAGGCCAAGTGGAGTTGAAAAGCGAGGAACACGATCACGTCGTTAGATGTATGCCGCGCTAAGCGCTGTCGAGTGCTTTCGCGTCGTACACCGACGCCATTTATTTTGCCCTCAAGGTACATAAGTACATTACAGAGGGCCGGGTCCATTAGACATGCATGTATAATTTCATATAAACATATTAGCGTGGTAATAATTTAAGAAAAGCAGGAACAGTGACTAATACATAAAAAAAAAAGTATGACAGCTCCGCTTGGTGAAACCTAAGGAAATACGTCGTCCGGGCACCCAGCGATTCCCGTTTGTAGAGTTCCCACTGCTCTATTTACCGAAGCGTCAATGACGCCAATGTTTGAGGTAAGCATGTGGGGTTTCCCCGGCACGAGTAGAATCTTGTTAGGCAGATTCACAAAACTCAGTGTGTGACAAGTGCGCTACTTTTTGCTGCGCTTTATCGACTTCCTGCTGGTTGCGGCAGTTGAGATACGTGTCGTCTGCAGTGAGTTCCGTCAAGTTGTTTCCACCAGTGCAGTCACGTAGCGATGCAGCCCGGGCCGACGCAGCGCCGGGGGAGAGGCATTCGCTCGCTCGGCGAGGCGGTGGCGCCCTCTCTTGCGCCCCGCCGGAGCCAGCCTCATGTTTCCGAAACGTTGTAGCGATTTTAGGTTACTTAATGCGACTACTTCTTGGCTATTCCTGCTAATTATATTGTTTCAGACCTTGTTCGCTCATTTTAACCCGGGCTTGAGCATTGCTAGCCTTGTTATCACGCCACACGAGGCGACAAGCCAGGCCCCTGAACTGCTCCGCACTTAAAATGTACAAGCAAGGGCGAAAAAACAAATGCTTTGCATAAGCAAAGAGGCTTTCTTGAACCCCATTTTTGGAATGGATTAGAACCACCGACGCGTCACTTTCGACGCAAATACTTGTTTCTTAAAGTCATTCCGTTCGAGCTGCGCGCGGGAGCTATACGAAATGTTGCTGAAAAATGCCGTCGCTGAAACCTGCGGCATTACTCATAGCGTCACATTGTCACTCTGCCTTCGTATTCTCGACGCTAATTCTAGTATGAAAGTACATTGTCGTTGCCTGGCATGATGTGTGGTACACTCGCAGATGTTTTTCTTTTCTTTTTTTCTTTTTTCTCGCGTCATTGCCATTTTCTCAGCTCAAGCAAATAAAAGGTCGTGGATCAGATTACACTGAACTACGTAAACAAGATGCTATCTCGTGGCTCGAATCGAGAAAGAAAAAGTTCGACGTGCACATACGAACAAGCAACATTTCCGCTTAGTATCTAAACGCCGAGCTCGAGTTTTGAGGTAGTCACTGTAAGCTTTTACCTGATTGTCATTACTCATCTTGAGCAGATTTCACGACTAATGACTTCTCGCTTGATGAGGAGGTAGGTGTTCTGCAGATTTTTCGTTAATTAATAAATTAACTTCAGGTGGCGTGTGAAAGGTTGATCTGACTAATTAACGGTGCGAACGACAGGCGGCAGCTTAGGCACTTGTTGCCTCTGGTCTCCTTCCGGGGCTGGCGTCGTTAATCGTTCGATAGCCGCTTCTCGGTGCGGGCCAATGACCTATCTTTCATGACAACGGGGCCGTCGAACGTGTGCCTTTCAGCTATGCTATAGTTCGTTCACGCCTCCACGTGGCCAAGCGCACAGCTTTCGTATGACCGAGTAATGCATTCTGTCACTTGTAGCTGGCGCCGTAGTGCGTGGGCTCAGCAGACAGGTGACGTGTTTCCGAGGAGTGAATCTTTGCACCGGCGACTGCATTTCTAGCGACGTAGGAATACATGCTGCTCGGTCACAGGGCGAAATTTCCGGCCCTTTCGTGGTGGCAGTTTATTTAGCAGAATTGAGGGCGTAATAATGGATACTTTCAAGTTCAGCCAGATTATCTAATTCGCCATCCTGTCAACTCTGATTGGTCCAGAGGGCTAATTCATCCCCTCTGATTGGCTCAAGAGAGAAAAACGTAAAGATAATATAGTTAACAAGTAAGAGTATGGTTGGCTACCTTACACTGGGGAACGTGTAAGAAGACTGAAATGTGAGAATTTCGTAGTTTGCACAGACGCATCCACGCAAAAAAAAAAACAACTAAATTTTGCGGTCTTAGGTGCCAAAGCCGCCACATGGTTAATAGGCACGCTGTAGTGGGCGACTTCGGTTTACTTTTGACCACCTGGGGTTCTTTAACGTCCACGCAAATTTCAGTGCACATGGGTTTTTGCATTTCACCACCATCGTCGTGCGGCCGCCGTGGCTGGGAATCGAACCCGCGCGTTCGACATTCTCTTGAGTGGCGGCATAGCAACGTTTCTGGATTTTGATGCGCATAAAACGCGACGCTACAGAGGGCGACGAGTTTGTAACCTGTAGTTGTTGTGGCGTGGCTTACATTAAATTCCTTGCAGGTTGATGTCTACAGAATGCGTCATTTCGTGCTGGCTACTTTTTGGCTGGAGGACGCCAACGCTGTCGTATTGAAGTTCGTGGGCCAGAATCGCCCTCGGCAGATGCTAACACGCGCCAGGTCATATTTATTCAAGGATGTGCTGCGTGTCAGAACGCTGTATTTCGAGACATGATCGAGGCTGTAAAAAGTTGAATGCATGGTCGACAAATGCTTAATGCCCAACTGTTCGAGTTTAGTCGTGTGAGAGAAATAAAGTTAAACTCTCCGAATTAATCAGCCTTTAGTACTAAGACTATATAGAGAGAGATAGAGGAACCAAGGTGAAAGGTAGGGAGGTTAACCAAGCTCTAGGCTCTGTTGGCTACCCTACACGTGGGGTGGGGGAAAGGGGGGAATAGCAGATGAGATAGAGAAGAAAGAACAAGAGAAAAAAATAGCAGTTAGTGAGAACATGCACATGAACTGGCGCTGGAAAAGTTCACAGACGCTCGTGAAGTCCGGTCGCCTTCAGGTAGCTCAGTAGTGCTTTCGTGGCCTTTTTGGGATGGATGGGAACCACCGACTCGTCACCTGCAACGCAAATACTGGTTTCTTCAAGCCATTCAGTTCGAGCTGTGTGCGGGAGCGAAATGAAATGTTGCTGAAAAATACCTTCGCTGAAACCTATACGGCATTACTCGTAGCGTCACATGGCCTTCGTATTCTCGACCATCTTGTCACACGTGCACGCACATGCACTTGCAGCATATTTGGCGGAATAAATTAAGTAGCAGGGGTAGGGGGTGGCGGGGGGGTGTTTCGTCCTGAAACTGAACATTTGTTTTCACTTACGGTTTTTATGACGCCTAAGGATTTTCTGACGCAGCCCTCACACAGCAAGTCATGGACATGCGATCAGTTAACTGCTATCGGTCTCTCGCGCTGTCAACAATTCTGTGGTTTGCGATTGGATGGTCATCGCACGAAAAGCCCGCCTGCTGCTACAAATTCGTTTAGTCTTGCAGTAGCGCTTTCCATTAATAATATGAGAAGTGTCCTTGCAAGGGACCAAATATATCACATTATTATTATTATTATTATTATTATTATTATTATTATTATTATTATTATTATTATTATTATTATTATTATTATTATTATTATTATTATTATTAACCTTTAGTTCCTTGCATGCTACAAATTCTGATCATGGTGAATATAGCGTGCGAGCAGATACCCTGGCCGTGTATTCTAGGGAAGGGAACGTTGAACTGCTTTGGCATTCTTGTGAGGCGACAGTTGTTTTCGATGCCTTTGGTCGTACGCCGGCGCTTAATCGCAGAGCGCACAATTATTCTTGGAGGTGAGGGGGGGGGGGGGGGGGGGGCATGCACCCCCTTGACGTCGGTGAGAGCGCTCACCCCTCTCATAGCGACTTACGCCAGACGTCGGAAGCGTGCAGCTCCCCGGCGCAGACACCGTTTGTTGTCTTTGAAACGATGCCACCGACCGACACCCTCGAGGTTGTTAGCTTCTAAAGTGTGCCCGACTTCACCGTTGGTTTTTTTTCTGGGGAGAAATTTAAGTATAGTTCCCCGTTTCATTTTGTATGGAGGGGAAGAGAATGAGATATAACGTATCGGTGAAGTAAAGAATTGTAAAGTAGTTCGTATAACCCCGTGGTTTCTGCACCTCTGCTTGCTGTGTACGGCGTTTCTATCACTCAAGGGTGTACACGACAGATTGCCGTCGCTTTTTACCCTATATCGCTGTCCCCCCGTGGCTATGTGTATCATTATCGCCAAAGACGAGCCGTCTACTCGTTCATTCCGCTTTTTTTTTTCCCCTTTTTCTTTTCTGCTCGCGTGCCGCAGAGGAGCCGCTCAGTTTGCGACGTCGTGTGTGATCTAAGTTTCCAATCTTCAGCATATTTGTTGATGTCTTGGATTGATTTCCTTATCATCATTTCAGATAATTGTGATTTGACTTTGCATGTACTCTGCGAGATTCTCCACTTCAAAGCAAATATACTTGGTCATTATTATTATTATTATTATTATTATTATTATTATTATTAATAGTGATGTGATAAACTGTGTACGCACAATATATATATATATATATATATATATATATATATATATATATATATATATATATATATATATATATATATATATATATATATATATATATATATATTTCAATTCGCATATTGTCTAAGTTGTTAGTTCTACAGAATGGGTGCGAAGGGGAGAACATGGCTAGTGAGGGTTTTATTAGGTATTTTAATATTGGTCATTCAGTGCACAAAAAATAGGCTCTTAGGGATGGTGGTTGCTATGACGAATTTGATAGAATCAATAGTCGTTAAACAGTAATAGGGTTCTTCAAGAATCAGCGCACGATTTGCTTCATTAACCTACAAAGTAACTATAAGAGTTCAGTTGTAGTCTTCGTTTTTTTTTTTTTTTTTTTTTTTTTTTTTTTTTTTTTTTTTTTTTTTGTGTAGTCTGGTTACTTTTCATTAGCTCGTAGTTGATACGATCCTTGCACTTGTTACTCGAGAGAGCTCGTATATCACTGGTCTGAGTAACCGAAATAAGCAAATTGACAAATTACAGTCTTTAATTAACTCCTTTGTTCATCACGTTGGACACATAGAGCAATTTATTGATTCAGGTTACGGAGTTGGCGGGAATAACTACCTCAATAAATTTGTGGTTGGCACAAATTCGACGCATGCTTTCCAAAGCTGTGTCGCGAAACGCAGTAATGGACCTGTTAAATTTCTTTTGCTGATTTGGTAAATATGTGCTCGTTTATTATTTTGCTACGGAATTAGTCTTGGGGCAATCTACATCCGCCAGCACACCGTACGTGACTTGGTTCGTGGTATAGTTTCGAGCGTCGCTGTTCGCTGCGATGCAGAGAGGCCGCTCGGTATCGTCTCGCCGCATTTGATACCTTTAGTCAGCGGTGTTAATACGTGGAAACATTGGAGCTCTTGCAACCGCAGCTATATAGTTTCGGTGCTACCGCACACTTAGTCATACGCGCGCGTTGCAACCGTAGAGTTTCTCGCAATATTTACTAGAGGTAACTCTGGCGCTGCCATCGTTCAGCCTCCAATGGGAATGATGGGCATAGTACATGGATTTGCCTAATCTTCGTGACCCGATTTGAATTGGTGAGCCTAAAAAGGCGAAGGTGGTGAAGTGGAACTGCTGCACGTTTGCTGAACCTCGTCTGGCGTCAAAGCGGCGGCAGGCCACACGGAGGCAAAGGAGCTCAAAAGAACGAAGCTTAGACAAGTCCATGTACTACCCGTCGTTCCCATGCTGGCTGAAGCCAAGCGTTGCAGCGCCTATAGACACTAGCGCCATATTTGCCTCTGGTGTATTATTAGGGAACTATGATGGCAACTCCCTGAGGGCACTTCATACAAGCACACTCGCAGAGTGTTTGAAAAATACCGCGTGCCATCACTCGTTTCGGGTTATTTTTCCCACGGAAAAAGCAAAAATGGCTGTCTGGGAGAGTCACGTTACAATCTTGAAGCCCAATCGCAATGAAACAAAGAAATTGTCTCTCACAACGTGGTGGACCAGCGGCAATTTCTAAATACCGTGTAAGAGTGGTGCCTATAGATGGGGGGCGAGGGCCAATCAAGACTGGGGCTTCATTAATGGCTACCTTGAACCAAATATTGCTTTGGAAGAGTGCTTTACAGTGAAGGAGAGAAAACGCCACAAAAGGTTGCCTTGCCGAGTCTTTAACGTCCTCACGTTGTGGCTCAGTTATTTCCCTCTCCCATGGCTCTTCCTAACATTCTTCCGTTTTAGTTTTTTTATGCCTAGGTTTTAAAGCGCCCCTAAACAACCTCCGAAAATACAAAAAATGAGTGCGTTATTCTCCCCCGGCGTTTCCCGTCTTTGCGGCACAATTCGTGACGCCAACTGCTTGTTCACGTGAGGTCAGTATCAGATAAGCTCTCGATTGGTCGATATACGACCGACATTTGTTGTGAATTGTCTCCTACCTTGCTTTGCCATGCAGTCGAACGCCCGTTCCGCCTTGTCTCGCATGACCATCATGCGCGATAAACTGATTTCACTTCGTTTTCTGCGTTTGCGACTGCGCAAGTGGAGATAGCAGCGTGTAGTCGAAAAGCGCGAAACCCTCACTGGCTCAACGCTTAGTTCTGTTTATTCCACGTGTTTTCTGCAGAAATAAGGGGCGAGAAGGAGATAGCGCTTGTAGCAAGGGTAACGAAGGCGAGAAAGAAACTACTGTCTCGCCTTTGAACTCGGTGTGGTTTAGGGGCCCTTTAAAGGGCCCCTCACCAGCCTCTCAAAATACAAAAAACGAGCGCATTATTCTCTCCTGGCGTTTCTCGTCTTTCTTGCACACATTCGTGACGCAGACAGTGGTTCCCGTGACGTATATAGTATACATGCCGTCGATTGGTCCCTATAGGCGAAATATCATATGTGAATTGTCTCCTGCACTGCTTTGCCATCCAGCCGCCCATCCGTTCTTCCTTGTCTCGCATGGCTATCGGGCGCGATCAACTGATTTCACTTCATTTTGGGTGTTTCCAACTGCGCAAGCTGCGATAACAGCGTGTAGCCGAGCAGCGCGAAATCCTGATAGGCTCGAGCGCTTAGTGCTGACATTTGTTCGCGTGGTTTTAAGAAATAAGTGGCGAGGAGGATATATCGCCTATAGGAAGGGTAGCGAAGGTGAGGAGGAGACAACTCCCTCGTCTTTGAACGCGGGATGGTGAGAGGCCCTTTAAGATTGTCGGACGGCGCTCCTTTCTTGTTCTTTCTTTCTTGCCTCCGTGGAAAGAACAGTCACTGCGTATCACTGCGATGGCGATTGAGCGTGCTTGCTCGATTCAACCGTGCAACAGGTGTTTATATTGGAGCTTTGCTGTCTCCTGCCTGGAAGGACGACAAACGCCGTTCTTACGTTAAGTGGCAATCGAGCGTGGGCCGCCATAACCTGTGACATTTTAGAGACGCGCGTTCTGGCTTTCGGACAGCCTCGTTTTGATGCGTGGACCGATCAGTTCGTCGTAAATATGGTAACTATACGTCCTCGCTGCGCATATTTACGTCACGTTGTCTAGCTTCGAAGAGGGTTAATCACCCCGTCGCGCAGTCTGTGCTTGCGCACTTGGAAAGATTAAGGATTGCGAGCACTGGCTGCATGCAGCTGAGGCTTGCCTGGCCTGCAGGCGCTTATTAGCGTGAGGTGCGATGCAACGCAGCGCGCACCGCTGTGTCGGAATGACTGTCGTACCAGCCAAGCACAAAGTAATACAAAACAGCCTCGAGGCCTCCTCTGCCCCTGAAGAGAGCGGCTTGCTGCACGAGGGGCGGTAAAGATGGGGTTGCTTTTAGCCTGTCCTTGCCGTCGCATGCTTACTCGCGCTTATTTACATTCCGAGAACGTTTGCGAAAACTGTCTGCTTTCCTGACGTAATCCGCTCATATCACGTCGCATTGTCGTTCATTAATAATTGGACGGTTTGTGCTTCGGAGATCAAACGGCAGAGCAGTAGCTATCCGAGCGAGATCACCCGCATTAATTATTCTTTCGCACAAGTTTTTCGATCGAGTGGGCAGTTTTTTCGGGTAACTCTGGCCTCCGCTCCGTTTGTGTGTGTGTGTGTGTGTGTGTGTGTGCGTGTGTGCGTGTGCGTGTGTGTGTGTGTGTGTGTGTGTGTGTGTGTGTGTGTGTGTGTGTGTGTGTGTGTGTGTGTGTGTGTGTGTGTGTGTGTGTGCGTGCGTGCGTGCGTGCGTGTGTGCGCGTGTGTGTGTGCGTGCGTGCGTGCGTGTGCGTGCGTGTGTGTGTGTGTGTGTGTGTGTGTGTGTGTGTGCGTGTGTGCGTGTGTGTGTGTGTGTGTGTGTGTGTGTTTTCGGCTATCTCCGGTAACGGCGTTGATGTGGGCCTGGCGGGTGAAATAAGGCAGTTGGGATGAGGTGAGGGGGGCAAATGGGGAATGACTTCACTAAAGCGAAAATTTGAAGCAACGTGGCTCGCTCACGATGAGCGAAAAAAAAAAAAAACACCGAGCAGTATCAAGGATGACGGCCAAAGGACCACATATCCTTTTTATGTCTGTTTCAATAATTTCTCGTGGCTTTGCGACGATATTATTATTTTTTTTTTCGCTGGAAGATTCCGTGCTCCTATGCGAGAATTCCCCGCTTGACTGGCGCCCCACCGCGCACCCCTCAAGTGCCAGCAGCAGCGCTTGTCACGCTATGCTCTTCGATCTCTTCCAGCACCGTCGTGTCTCGGTCACCGATGTTATCCTATACGCACGCATGCGCTATTTGGGGACCGCTCTGGTCGGATAGCCGGCGCTCGCGCTGCTCTCGTTCACGGAGGGCAAGCCGCAGTGTTTGCCCCGGGGGACATACGTGCTTCGCCAAGAAGAGACTCGGGCGTCCTTCCGTTTGTCTTCACATTGTCCCTGTAATGAGAATCGTATACACCGGGGCGGAAAGACTCGGCGATATGATAAAAGAAAGGATCACGGATGGCCGGCGTTTGCAAGAATAACTTCCGGTCGGATTCACTCGCTGTTCTGGCCCTCTTTAGTAGTAGCTTTTTCGTACTGGATGTACCCGGCAGCCATGAATTATGGAGGTTTCTCTCGGTCTCACCGGCGCAGTCCCGCAGGTTTCTTTTATGCTTCGAATTATTTTGTTGGTGTTTTTATCGTTCATATATGTCCCCACTGTATAATCGCGCGCTAGCATTTTCCCCGGAGAGGAACATGCCGCTGTTTCCCCTGCAGACGAGCTGCTGAGTTTTGTCTTGTGATTTTCTGTTCTTGACGCAGGCTGACTTTTAACTTAATTTATTAGAGCACGAAATATGTAAGAAGTCATACGTCCTCAGCTTCAGCAAGTGCGTGCTCGCCTAGCTATTTTTACTTCATTTTTTGGTCATTTCTGCGATTACCGATTTTCGGTCTGTCCGCCGGTTAGCTTAGCCACGTAACTTCGAGACAAGATAGTAGTAACTAAAGCACCGAATGCAAACTTTTGAGGCTCGCATATTGAATTACTTCCCGGTATCTCAGTTGGAGCTAGTGGATTAATACAAACAAACCCATACCGCTGAAAATTTTCCCGTTTGGTTTGACGCTAGTGTATGAAAAGGAGAGAGAGAGTAAACGGAAAGCGGTGAGGTTAACCAGGTTGCGCCTGATTTGCCACCCTGCTCTGGGGTAGTGGAAAGTGCGTTTAAAACAATAAGAAAAAAAGAAGAAAAAAAAAGAACAAGTGATGTGCGCAAACATATAATAGCGTTCATCGTGCTATCACAGACAGTCGGTTGCCTTGAGAAACGGCGGCAGTGCTGTAATGGCGTGCAACGCAAATGACGTTCGAGCCTATACGGGCCCAAGTATTTTTTTTTTCTTTTTCGTCTTCAGGGAACGCTCTCTCGTGCCGCTGGTTTAGGACGACGTGCAAATATCGTCACACTCACAAGCGCTGCACTGTCCGTCGTGCCGATACGTTAGCAGTAGGCATCGCCCAGCCATAGGCGACGCATTAAAGTTCCTTCGCGTCGAGGTACACCTCGCGGCAGTCGTAGCTGCAATGAAAGATCTAGGGAGTTCAATCTTGAGTTGGAATTCACCGGAATGTGCCAATTCAAAGTATATCTCTGCTGTCCTCAGAACTTTTCTTTCTTGTTTTCTTGTTTTTGGATCCTCTTATCTCATTCGCCTCGATCGTGATCAAACTATAGTTGCGGTAGTTGTGTCCTGGGTGACTAGCCCAGTGTTGTGTGTGTGTATGTGTGTGTGTGTGTTTCGTGCAATGTACCAAGTAAAATTTGCCAACTCGTCGTCAACGAATAGGTTATCCTCTGCGTTGTAGGAATATTCGACGAGGTTCAGCCGACTCTGTCTTTAATTTTTTTTGCTCCAGAAGCGAGGACGAGGGCCAACGTTGACGGCATACATTTAAATCTCGTAGCAGAACACTACAGTTGTGTGCGCTGTAAGAACGGTGGAACTGCTGGGAACTGTGTTTGCTCTCGAGGAGCATGTAAAATGTAACTACCTCTGAGAGAGAGAAAAAGAAGTTAAGCTTAACCTTAAGTGGAGCGGCACGTTAGGCGAACTACAGCATAAACTACCTGTCTGATATGTTTCCGCAGTCGCCATGTAGATATTTATAAGGTTAGCGCGCGGCGTTAACCAAAGACTTGGCCGGGTGCTTCATATGTATGTATAACCTATGGTGAGAGTCGAAACTAAGAACACCTGTAAGCGAAAAGAAAGCGCGCGTGCACTCTCAAGAGCTCTCGGACACTCCAGTAGAATTCAATCACTAGTAAGTGTGCACCATCGGAATATACGCTAACTACGTTACATTGGGTTAAATATGCAACGTGCGTTTACTGGACGCATCAAATAGTCACTATAGCAATAAACTGTTCTGGAGCGCAGGAGCTTGCCGCTGTCAGCATTCAGCTGGCTGGCATGCTCGACAACTCTGCATTGTGCTATGCCGCCAGCTTTGAGACGGGCTTTTCCCCTGTGGAGATCGCCGAATTCTGATGCGGGCGAAATACAAAAAAGGAAAAAAAAAAAAGAAACTATTCCTCTATTTAGGCATCAGCGCGCGTAAACAACCTGTACACTCTAAAAAAAGTAAAAAAAAAAATATCCATTACTCGTTCTTAGAGTCCTGACTTGCCACATATATAACTCTCTTTAAAGTTGCACGTTAACTCTTTTTTTGAGAGTTTTAAGTCTCTAAGGCACGGCTGTCCGAAAAAGATATAACGTGATTCTTTAGGGAAAGCTATGTATGTGGCTAGTGGGGACTCTAAAAAGGAGTAAAGAGTAATCTTTTTTTCTTTTTCTTGTTCTTAAAGTGTAGGTGGTCGTAATCAATCCTAGTTATTCACTACGGCGTCCATCATAATTCACTCTGCAGTTTCGGACTGTTGTGTCTCGCACTTATATAATATCCCTATGGACAAAGTTAAGCCTGCGAGATGCATGTTTGTCGACGGTCTATGCAAGGGCGGCGTAGAATATTGAAGTTAAACATCCGCACCGCGTGCCGTTGTCAGCACACATACTTTCTCGTTATCATGCTACGGCTCATTTTGGGATCAGTGCAATGTGTACCCGTTTGTACGCCGCACGACGCGCTGCTGTAGCATTTTACCCTTTGTGGCGTTTTCGCGCATCGTGTCTCGCGCGAGTTCCTCTAAGCACCGTTATTTCCTCCTCTTAACATTCACCGCTGCTCGTACCTTAATGAGTAGCCTGGCTTCATTTCCTTCTTGTCATAATTGATTGACACTCTCACGCGTAGAAGAGCTGCCACGCTGCTTCTATTTGCTTTTTTTTTTTTTTTTTCTCAGCCGCTTTTCCTCTGTGCGCATCCGTGGCCTGTGGCGAGCCGCCTTCTTTTTTTAACTTCGTGGACTAAGTAAGGCGATATCCGAGCTTCGAGGGGAAAATAAAAATTAGGTACGTGACTCGAGCAAAAAAGCAAGCAAAAAAAAAGAAAAAAAGAGCTCCCTCGAGAATCAGCGAAGCTGCGAACGATGTCACGGGCAGGATTAGTGCCATTCGTCTCGGTAGAAAAGCAACCCTTTGTGCTTTTTTTTTTTTTGGAACGTGCGCAGCCGTCGAAGCTTACCGTAATGTTTCAATCCTCTTAACTTCGGCTTTTTCTCGGCAAGAGAATCACTTAGAAGAAGAATCCTCGCCGCGCGCGATTCTTTTTCCTTCTTCTTTCTTTCATTTATTTCGTTATTATCCGTTACTTCGATGTACACCACTTCTATAACGCTCGCACAGTGGCCTTACCGAGGGGTTTTATTTTGTTTTCATTAAGTACTGATCCTGCGGAAACGGGGCAAACTGGCCCTCAAAGTGGTGCGAAACCTGGAACGCTCAGAACATTGCTGGGGAGTGGCCGCAATGAAGAAATCTGAGGAATATCGGTACTGGCTCGCGAGGTATGATATTCTGCTGCTGAACAGGAGGTCTTGGGTTCGATTCCGGACTATAAAGCCGTACATATATATTTCGTATATATACTGTCGCCTTACGTTGTTCGTTCTTTTTTTGTTTTTTTTTTCTTTTTTCGATGCGGGTAAGCTGAACTTGAACGCAAGGTGTTTTGCCACCTGTGCTACAAAATCACACTAATTTCTCGTTTTGTGCTCCTGGTGTTGGGCGTTGGCCGAGGAATCGTGTTTCGTGAAATCAGATTTTTCCAAGCTATGTACGGGAGTTCTGGTAGGAACACTATGGATAAATAGATTGCGAATGCCTTAGCGCCTGGTACATCAACTTAATGCATCAAGCAGTAGGCCGGTTTCTCGAAACTGAATGGCGTCGATGGGAGGCATCTCAGCGCACTTCTACTGATTTTCTGTTGGCTGGAGCGCACAGCTCTCTGTGACAGCGATCCTTCGGCGTTTGGAGTTTTTTTTATCGTCGCATATTACGCGTATATTATTGCTCTATTTATTATAGCGCGCACAGCCGATGTGGGGCTAGGACTGGCAGAATAAAAGGCACGTTACTTAGATAATAAGCTCATCGGTATTAAAAAAAAATACTGAACCATTTATTTGATACACTGGCTGTCACCGCTGCTGTCGTTTAATTTCGCAGGCTCGGGGTGAGTTTTTGTATAGCTAGAACATGTACTTGGACAGTTTAGCTGCACGCAGTGAACTAAAAAAATACGGACAAAGATAAAATGCAACTTCATATATAACTCGCTTGAGAGTGTACTTAAACGTGAAAGGTACGTGTCTCGCATTTGGGTGCGAAATTATCATTTTTATTTAACTGTGGGGTTTAGCACTCTCTACCAGCGCGTTATGATGATCACCGCACTCTTAAAGACTGAGAAACGTTGATCATTGTCTGTTAAATAATCAGAAAGAACAGAAATAAGAGGCGGTAATGGCGAGAGCGGGAGCTCTTGATTTGCAGTGCTGTGGGTACTGCTACCCTTCATGAGTTTGTTTAAATTATTTTACTACTGCGTGTGTTGTAAATATAGCTAGGTTAAACAAAAATAAATCAGCGTCTCTACGCTGCCCATGCAGTCCGCGTGGCAGGAGCGAGTCGCAGTTGGAGGCATTGTTGAGTGGCCTAAAGTTCATATGGAGACCCACCTTCGCATGCATTGGTGCTACGCTTCACTCCAAAGAAGTCGGGCGTTTGATTTGCACTGGCTTTTACTGTCCTCCCTCCGCCGTGGGCCGTTTCAATATTCGTGTAGTGTGTATGGTATATCCGCTTTGGTTTGAAAATATTCAGACACATGCGGGAGCTTCCTCAGCGGTCTTACAGGGGTATCATCGTTCACTGCTTGCAAGTACCTGGTTATAATTATACTCCAGCACGTTGCATGACAGTGCGCGGAAGGCTAGCTACTCGGTTTACATCGTCTAAGGCACGCAAAACTGCGTGCAAACTTCTCCAACGTTCCTCCGAAAGCGTTAAAGGGGTACTGACACAAAATTTCGCGGCCGAGACAGCCTGCGGTTTCGATTCCCGTGAACATGTGTATATCATCTGCAAAATATCAACAGCGAATATAGCTTGGAAGGTATCTTAAATTAATTTTGAAGTTTGCGTGAGCGATCGACTCCCTCGGGCTACTGACACCATCAGAGGTGACCCTTGGTGACCCCCCCTACTTCGCTCACGTGACCACGCTGTAACAAATTATGATGACGTCATAGCCACCATTTTTCTTTTGCCGCGTTTGTTCCAGCAGCCTATACTTCTCGGTGGCTGGTCGCGAGTCCGTGGCCGCGGCGCACGCGTTGAAAGTTTTGTGTTTGGCGACACCGCTGTCCCGTTTCCTATTCGAAAGGACTTCTTGATGCGGACCGTGCGGAAGTGCGTCACAGTTCTGTGTGCTGACGTTATCGAGAGCTGCGCACGCTAGGTGGTGATAGTTGCACCCGGCGGCTTGTCGTTTTTCGAGCTCTCTCAAACCGAAACTGAAACTGGTCGGTAATGAGGAGCCTGTAATTAAATATCTGTCGCGCGCTGCAGCAAACGAGGTGCCGTGTTATGACTAACAGGCCCCCAGCAACACATTGCAGCAAAAAAAAAAACGCGAGGCCAAAGTTTTTTTGTCAGTACCCCTTTAAGCGTACAGTTTCTTCTTGTTCTTTTTCGTTTTTCAAAACAGAGGTGCGCGAGAAGTTTGGAGGGGCTTGGCTCGGCGATGAAGCACCGCGCGATAGAAAGCTACCCCCTTTGAGCCGTGAATGGGGCCGCCTAGCATCATCACAAAGAAGCCAATGTGACGGCAGTTCATGCATGGCCGCTGGGCGTCTTTCTTTCCACCGCCTCCGAAGCTCAGCGTGCTGACGCGCGCAGCTGCTCCCGGCGTGCGCGCACTCAGCTGGCCTTCCGCCCACCTGTTCGCGGTGGGTGCGGAGCTGCCGCCTGCTCCCATGCGACTGTTGTGCTTGTTGCTGTCACGCGCGGCTACGAAGCTGCTTGTCTGGGGAACGGTCGCTTTGAAACTATAGTTAGTCACTCTCGAAACTGGCTGCGCTTGGAGACGCACGCGGCAGCAACCCGAAAATATACTGCTTTGGGGAGTATTGTTCAAGTAAAGTGACAATCCTTGTATACAATTTAAATTTAACTTCCGTCTCGTTCTTGGAGAAAAGAACTAGTCGAGCCACAAAAGCTGCCTGTAGTTAATTGCGCGAGTAGAAATGAGTCGTTGAGATCGAGTATTGCGAATGACGATGCGAATGCGTGTTATTCTTTCTGTTGTTGTCACAAAGACACATCACTCGCGGTGGTAAAACTTTATCTAGCCGGTCCTGTTGTTTTTTTTTCGCTTTTCCTTATGTTTAACAGAGACGCGAGACGCTGTGAGGCGCGCACTGTGGACTTTGAGGCAACTTCCGAATTCATCGTCCCTTCCTCGGGTAATTAGGCGCCTTATTTATTGCACTTTGTCGCCATTATTCTTGATTCCTGCGCGCCGGCGCTATCTCCTCGGGCCATCTGGAAAAAGTTCCAAGCTGCCCTGATGGCCTCCCGTGGCGCACAGAGGCTGGCACCGCCGCTCTTTTCATCTGGCGCTGTCTCCCTTCCTAATGACGCTTTAATGAGCCCCAAAATTTATTCATTGCGTGGGAGGATGAAGAGTAAATTTGAGCGAACGGTGATGAGGAGTCCCGTGGCTTGCGGAAACTGAGACCGGCGCCAAAGTTGCCCTGTTTTATTTTCTCGATTTTTTTTATTTTTTTCGCCGAGAAACGCGACTGCGTTATTGATATGGCTCAGCGCCGCGACTAGTCCGTTAGAGTGACCTTGTAGTGTAGCACGAAGTGGCCGTATATTTTGAGTCTGCCGCGGTAGCACACCAAAAAGCGCCGCTGTTGCTTCAGTTAGCTGCAAGGATGTCCGCACCACTGAGCACCACTGTTCAAACTTTTCTCCACCATGCAGATAGAACCTTGCTGCGTATACGCGTAATAGCATCATAATTGTATCGTCCCGTTTCAGGCCAACGCATGATTTTCTGTCCGCTGCCTTTCTCCTAACCTTTTTGTCCTGTCTCTTAATGCCCAGTAGCCAAGCGGACAATTAATCTGCTTAGCGTCCCTGCCTGTCATCCTTAATTTCTGTCTCTCTTTCTAATTAAAGTCAGCACTAGCGCATTTGCTCGCATGCTCCACATTACACGGATAATGCTCGGCCAAGCCCCATTTCATACGTTAGGCTTTTAGCCAGGCTCAAGGCTCTGCCACGGGCTTGTCTCGGCTGCAACAGACACCGTGCGCGCCTAAGCTTTGGCCGCTATGTTGTCTGTACGAAGCAGGTGCCTGTAAATGTCGATAGCCGACATCATAATATTACCGAAGACAGGTGGTTAACAACGAAAAGTTCGTTCGATGGAAGAAAAAAAAAACTTTGTGCGAATTCAAAGCATTCTTCAATGTAAAAAATTTCGAAGCTACATTCGCGACACGTTACCCGTTAATGCGTTATTGCGTCAGAAGCAGAGCACACTCTCTGCACTTACGTGTGCACCGTGCGCACTTGTTAGCATTTTCCAGGGGGAGGTGGAGAAGTGACAGAGAAAGAAGCTTTTACGCAGCGCTTTGAACGTTCTCCGCTTGGCAGCCTGGCTGCATTATGTCCCTTGCCAGGCGTAACAAGACGCGTTATACGTGCCTCTCTCAAAGTGGAACGTAATGGATAGCCATATAGTGTCGTTTCGATCGATGGCCGCACGTGTGCATATATACATGACTGCATACCTTGTAAGCGCGTCAAGTGAAATGCACTTGCATGTGTTGTTGCTCCGGGCCCCTGCGAGACCTTCAGCTGTTACACTTTGTACCGCGTTCTGTGTCTCTGTATTGCGCGCCTCTTGCGCCAATGAAATTATTCATTGTGCGTGTGACGTGCGTGTCTTGCCCCCCTGCGTTCCATGCTCAGTTTACCCTGAGAGACGTGACCTTCGTTTATATTTTCATGCAATGCGCCCATGTTTCACACTTCCTTCATCCTTTTATTCTCTTTCGCATTCAGTGTTGCGCAAACGCTTTCTTTTTTTTTCTTTTTTTTTTTTACGTAAGGTCTGAAAAGGGCAGCGAGAGAAGAGATCCGATTTCTAGAACCCCCCCCCCCCCCCCCCTCTTTTTTTACATATAAACGGCTTCTTGCCGTAACCTTCCGTCTTAATAAAATTGAGTCTGCGCTAGTTTCGTGCGATACGGGAAAAAAGATAACTTTTTGGTTTGTTGTGTGTTCTTTTCGCATACTGTTCTCCCTATATTTTTCTTTTTATCCGTTTACTCCTGCATTATATTGCTGCTCTGTCTATCTGACACTGGCCGTCTTAGTTGGGGCAATGGAAGCTTACGCGGCGGCCCCATTGTACGCAAGGTTGGTATTATGTACCTAACTTGAACATAGTATGTAGCGTTGAGCGTGCACGACGTTTCAAGTCTATGTTGAAGGGTTGCAGCAAAAGATTATAGACGCACGGATGAAGGAAAGAAACACGAAGACACTGCTGTCCTTACTGCTGTCCTTCGTACGTGCGTCTAATTTTGCTGCAACCATTCAACATTCAAGATCACCAACTCTCCCACGCGCAAACCATTCTAATATTTCAAGTCCTTTCTCGAAAGGATCGAATATAGGCATTAAAAACGCGATGTGTCACAAAATGAATTTTCCAGCCAGGCTTTCGGTGAACTAAGTAACTTCTAGCACCAATTCGCACGGGTTCCGGTCTATAACACATTGGCATACGATTTTTTTTTCTTATTTACATCGGCAAATGCTAGTCTCCGACGCTGAGTAGAAGCCATACAAGATGCGAGTAAAAGCGAGTTTAAGAAAAAAAGGAAGAAAGGGAAAAAAAAAAAAAGCCACAGTGACCGTTTTTCACTCGAGGCCGCCAGCCGCGGTCCTTCTGTATAGCGTATAGTTGATGCGGAGCACAAAGATGAGAGCGTTCCTTTGACGATGCTGCGCGTTGTTCATGCAGTGCGTGCTTTCGTGTACACGGGAGGCCACTGAACTTGTTGCACTATAGCGTATCTGTAACGTCTCGCAGCTGCGGGTATTGAAAACCGGGCTGGCGCAAGGAACGAGAACTCGCCGAGATAACGTTCGCTGTATAGCCGTATCCAGGATTTTTTTTTATTTATTTTTTCCCCCCCCAATTAGGGAGGTTTATCTCAAACGGGGCCACTGCGCGTTAATTAGGGATTCCTGGGCCCCCCCCCCTTTTTTTTCTCTCTCCTTTTGTGTACACGGTGGTCCGTGCCTCCGTGGCCGGTTCGTTAGCTGATAGGAGTCTTAACGGCGCTTTTCCCTCCGAGGGGGGCGAAGGGGACGGGAGGGCGCTGGACGCTCTCGGCTGCGACCTGAGAAGATCGGGCCACCCCTTCCTTCTTCTTTCCAGACCTAACCCCGGGCAGTGTGTGCGGACCTTCGGTGCCTAAGTAGACAAGCTGCGTTAAAGCCTCCGCCTCGCGCACTCCCACCCCGCTGCGCCGATGTGGGTGCAAATTTGGTCGCTTTTATCGTCGCCTGCAACTGCATTAAGAGGGAGAAAAGGGTCGAGCACGCTGAAGGACGCCGGGAGGCGCGGTCAAGAGAGGCTCGTGCCAGTCGAGGCTTTTTCCACGCTGTCTCACGATGAGCGCACGGAGCCGTAAGCCTCTATTGCTTTCGCGACTCGCATGCGACAAGCTCTCCTGTTTTTATTTAGAAAGGACGAAACGTGTTCTCGCCGCGTGAAAGACGTCTTTTGATCCTTTTTGTTATCTTTTTTTTTTTCGCCTAGTCGTGGCATTGTTGTTTTAATACCGGTCGCCGTTGCCACTTGTATGGTGGGTTTGTTTTTCAGTGAACTTCGCCTCGGCTGACCGAGTTTTCGGCAAAAGCGCGGCCGTGCTTTCCGTGACGTTAATGGAGTTTTATAACCCGGCAGGCACTATACTACCCAAACATCTAAGAAGTTATCTCGTGGTTTTCCATAATCACGTAAGTCGCCGCATTTACTCCGCAGAGCATTACCTGCAGTCGGAGATGATGAAATACGTGCTCGAACCATGTTTCTTTTTTTTTGCTCGGTACTGTATGTAGCATCTGCCAAGCAAAGGCTTTTTCATTTAAGTTGATGCGTCAAGTCAGTTTTGGGGCGCCAGGGGAAAATTTTGGGGCGGCTCTAGCCCCACGGTAGCGCCGCCCCTGACCGACGTACCACGGTGCATTATGTGCGGGTGCGCGCCTCAGGTGAGTCACATAGTATATAAACCTAGAACAGTTAAAACAGACATTGAAATCTTTATAAGACACTTTGCGTAGGTTGACGTACTGTTTGTTGTAATTGGCGATTTTAATGTAGCACACTAACGCTTACCTCTGTAATTTTATGACTCAACAAGTTGTACTCTAGCGTTGCTCGCTCTCGCGAGAATACGCAAACGAATGCTGCTTACACGTCGCTCTCATAAAAGTGACGTCTGTGTTGTAACGTGAGCGCCCGCTTCACGTAGGACGGCGGGCTACCTTTTAGACATCACTGTAGTCAACGTACCTACTAAGACAAGGATGTGCACACAGCTACACAAAATACACAAAGCCGTCGATGCACCTCGTAAGACTTGGCTCAGTGTGGTGTTAATCAGCGCCTCGCCGACTGCTTCGCCTAAACTCGGTCCCCACAATGCGTGGGGACCGAGTCGGAAGTTTTTTATTGAGGACGTATCCGCCGCTTCGAATAATCGAGCTCAAGGACTGCAGTTATGCGGTCTGCAGCAGGCAATCTTTTTTTTTTTTTAATTTCTACTTAAAACTGCTGCTTGGACGAGTTGGTTCATGTTTAAGACAGATTTACCAGCGCAAAAAGACGGAACACTTATGAAGGTGTGTGTATGTGTGTTCCTTCTTAAGTGCATGTTCCGTCTTTTTGCGCTGGTGAATCTGTTTTAAATTTCTATGCTGTAAAAAAAAAAGCACTTCTTGCATGACTACAGCTGACTTGAGGCGTCTGGCTATTTATAGCCTCCTATTTCATCATCCCTACGCTGTAATGTGAAGAATGTCAGTCTGCTGCTTACTGCACATTCCTGTTCTCCAGTTCGCTTTTTTCAGTGCTTTGTGGCGGCTATATTGCTTCGCGTCTGACTGACTTCGCTAGAACAAGAAACAAGTGCTATTTTCGATTGAATGGCAGATCCGGAATGTTTTTTTGTGAAAAATCTGAAACAGAAAAGATGGACCATTTATTTCGTGACTTTTTTTTTTTTTTTTTTAATGTTTGCTAAGAAACCAGCAGTCCCGAATGGCGGCTTTGTTTTAATCATTTTTTTTTTTTGGCAGGCTTCCAGTAGGGGCTTTAAACTATAAATATCACCTCCGTGTCTCTCCTACTTCAAAGATCCTTCCCACGCGCCCTTTGACACGCAGCGGCGGTGACTGTTAGGGAGTTCACAGTAGCACCGCGTAGAGACACATGCTGGCAGTGGCACTCATCCCTGTCACCGCTGCAGCCTTCGCTCGGTTATTGAGTGGAAGCTGTGCGATTTCTATTTTGATTTCCTGTTCACGGGGAGCGCGTGCACTCCTGGCGATGGCGCTCGGGATGCGGAAGATGACGGTCGGGGTGAGCGGCGACGTCGTGAGCTGGAACGATGTGGCGGGTGCGTCTTCCTTATTAAATATGAAACAGGGAACGGTTCACCTCACAAGGGGCCGACTATTCCCAAAATAACCTAGAAATAACAGGAAAGGTATTCAAAATGCCTAACGCCGCCAATATTAAAAAAGAGAGAGAGGACACAATAAAAACGAGTCCGCGGGTATGTTTCGATCACCGAGGGAAGAAAAAAAAATAGTCACAGGTTATCGGAGGCCTTACGAGATTTTATTGTCGGTGACTTGGTGTTTTTCGTTGCGACATATGTTTTGGTGGGTGCAGGCGCTACATCCATGAAGTTGTATATTAAGCACGTTCTCATTGGGTCGTATTTCTTTTGAGGGGGGGGGGGGGGGATGATTTGGTACTCACTCCTCCTCTTCTTTTATCCTTAACCTCCTTTTCTCCTCCCCCGAGGTTAGGTTATCAAACCCGATATTGCTATTTGATTGACTTCGTTATACTCTCTCCCTGTCTCTTTCCATCAAAGAAAATTCATTGGAGGACCGTTGCATCAAATGTGTCGAGCATTGTGGTTCCAACGGGGACAGACAACTAGATGTCGAGTGAACGCGCCATTGGGGCATCGTTATTACGATCATGTGCATTGCCATCGCTTCGTTTATTATTTTCGCATTATTATTAGTTTGTCTTTTTGCAGTTGGACGTAGAAAAACATTGAGGCCGAGGTATACACTCTGCCTAAATATCTTCACAGCAGCTGATGTGTAAACAGCTAGTTCTGACTTTGGAGACGGCCTTGTTTTTCCTCAGCTCTATCTTACTCTCATCAGTCGGGGTTTGGCACTATAGATAGGTACGCGGCGTGCAACGAGTGCTGCAACGGCGCGACGTAAGACGAGTATACGCGCTTAAAGGGCATGTTGTAACACAGTTACGAGCGCCGTACTACCAACTCACTTCGGGCTCGGGCGAAATATATGTACATGACAATTGCTTAACAAAAGACAGGCAAAAACAACAAAAGGAAATCAGTATTAATGCAGTATCAGAGCGCAGTGTGCTTAATTGACGTTATAAACATTCGGCGTAAGACTTGTGGTAGTGTTTCGTTACCTTCAGACTAACAAAACGCGCGCGCGTCGTTTGTGTGTGTGTGTGTGTGCGTGTGTGTGTGTGTGCGTGCGTGTTTGTGTGTGTGTGTTTGTGTGTGTATGTGTGTGTGTTATTTAAAAGCAAGAAAGAATAATTTGGAATAAGGCACCGGTGCTTTATTCATATAAAGCACTGTGACACGTGAGCGAGGGTACGCGACGTCTGCTGTATCTATAACGTGGTCGAGCTCAACGATGGTTGCTGTGCTTTGAACATGGCGACCTACGCGCGCAGCTGCTTCGAGGCATTCAATATTGGCACCGTCGGAAGGCTCTGTTATTTCGATACCTTTCTTATCTCCATCCTGGCGGCTTTGATCCTTGCTAGAGCACTTGTCTTGCGTGGATGATGGCCTCCGCTTTGCTCCGTCTCGTCATCCTCTTGCTTTTCTTTCCCCTCTACTTTAGGGTGAAAATAAAGGAAACAAAAAGTGAGCCCGAAGAGAAGGCCCCCGAGGAAGAGCCGTTTTCTCAGCTAGCCCTAATTGAATTTCCTTAACCGTCATCTACTTTGGATTCGATGATCGTTAGAACCATTTTATCACCGTTTCCCGGCGGCGCCGCGCCGACCGGCCGCAATCAGCTGGCGGTGCACTCATCCGAGACGTCTTCCGCTGGCTAATCCGATTTCTTTCCCGCAGGCCGATCTTCTCTCCGCGCGGAGCCCAGCGGGGCCGCTGCGACACAACGTGCAGGTTTCGGGTGCGTGCGCACTACATGGCTCCCTTGGCGCTCGAATGGGCCTCGCGTTGTTGAGCGCGCAAGCACGCAAACGAGCGCTCAGTGAGTTACGGGAAAACAAATGATCAATAAGTGCGGCGGCCGTAGGTGTCGCGGCGACTCTGAAGTATAGGCCTTTCGCTATCGGCTTCCTTGGTGTCACCATGTTCTTTCTTTTTCTTTCTTTCTTTCTTTCTTTCTTTCTTTCTTTCTTTCTTTCTTTCTTTCTTTCTTTCTTTCTTTCTTTCTTTCTTTCTTTCTTTCTTTCTTTCTTTCTTCCTTCAATGACATGAAGGAGAGCGACGGATGTCTCGTTATAGTACACGCACTTCCTCCATTCACTCCGAGCGTCGTACTTTGTGGTGGAGCCACATGGTTTTCTTGTTGCTCCCGCTCTCGCAATGATATGAAGGCAACAGCAATACCACTATGGTGGTGGTGAAACTTTATTGCCCGAAAAGGGGTCCTGAAGGACAGTCGGCTAGGGGCCAGGTGTAGAGGGCACCTCCCACGTCGGGACAGAGAGCCCGAAGCTCTCCGACGCCTCGCGGGCCTCCTGGACAATACCACTATGTCAGTCATACTTTCGTGGACCTGTGCATACTCGGTTGACGTATCCAGAGACTAACTTGGCCACGCTCGTCCTGCCATCGGGAAGGGGAAAGTTTAATTGACCTTTTGGGGTTGGAGCTCACACATGGCTGCCTTTCGGGTATCGCGTATCGATTAGACTCTCCGGGCCTTTGAAACACTTGCGATTGACGAGCTCACGGCCGATTGATGAATTCGCGAACGAATTTTAGATGCCTTCGATGTAACTATTTCGTCGACTCTAACGCCCTAGTGAAACAAACTATTAGTTACTGCTCAGCGTGCTCGGTTCGCTTTTTTCTTTACTCAACTGACTGTTTTGATGGTACCCTGCTGTATTATGCAGCGCAGTCTCGGAATAAGAGGCCAACTTGAAGGACCGCGATATTATCGCAGTTTTAGAACCAGACACGTGGTTTAGTGGCTCATTACACTCGCCTGCCGTAGACGAGGTCGCGAGTTCGATTTCCGGCTGCATAGGTTCCATTGACCATTATGGCAGAACGCAAAAGCGGTCGTGTACTGCGATTCGTGCTCACGCTGGAACTTAAAAAAGAAAAAAAAAACTTTTAACCTCTTCTCTGTCCTAACCCCTGTATTTATTCGTGACGCTATACCCTACCACTGAACGAGCCAGTCGATCAATCCAGCAGTGTTGCAGTCCAATATCGTAGGGAAAGAATAACGTCGGGCTCGGCTCTATAAGGGAGGTATATGCGTCTGCAATTGCAAACAAGGACACACACAGATCGGGCTGCCAAAGCCAAAACGCATTGTAGTCAAAGACGTGCGGCGACGCCACGTTCTTGTCCCGCACCACGTGAGGCCATGAATTTTGACATAGTTTGCCCAAGCCTCTTTATTCGCTTTTCGGTGTATAGATAGAAAGCTACGTTGCATATTAAACGAAGCAAGTAATGTAATCAGCTTAAGCTACTTTCTTAAACTTTTCCTGCGCCAAACTAGCAAAAAATTTCGGCGGAACGAGACGGGGAGGAGTAAAGTTTGGCGCGAGATTAGCTAACGTAAAAATAATAATAATAATGTTGTGCTTTCATTTCTTTTCTCGCTATAGTAATAGGATTTCTTGGCCCATTCTCTGAGAACAATTTTGTTGAATACTTCGCCTGTTTTTAATGAATCGTGTCTGCTCTTTATTGTGTTTAAACAAATACATTATGATTATCCTGGACCGCAAGAGGAGCACTGTAGAGAGAATAGAGAGGGGAGCGGAAACGAGCTCGCTCTTCCTCTTTTTTTAAGCCCAAGTCTGTGTGCTCTTCTCAGAATTATTATGAAGCGAACGTCGAATGCCCTGCAGGCTATGTCTGCCAGCAGCTATAAGGAGCGTCTACACGCTTCTTCTGAAAACTGGTATTTTTCTGTAATGCACTTTTAAGGCTTGTACCTTTTCATGTTCACCGGGTACTGACTTTTATAGTTAAGCTTAATTCTGATAGCGCTTGTAATTAACATATACACGTCCGCTCGCTGCAACATGTTGCTACTTCTTCGCGTGATAGGTTTGATGGCATTGACTCTCGTGCTTCTTTATGGGCGGGCACGCTTTGTGACCGTGCCGATTTTTTCGTTCATGCATAACCGAAAATTTTGTCGCGTTTTTACTTCGAAGCTGGAGGGCGCCCTTGTACGCTTCGCAATGTTGTCATAGCTTCTTCTCTCCCTTCACGTCTGAATGCCGTCCCCCCCATTCGGAGCCCCGTCTTCTAATTATGTCTACAGGACCATTCATTAGAGTTCGCTCTTTCCTTCGTGTCTCTTTTAGGCCTTCATTCCAAAGAATCTCAATTTGCGAGACTAACGCGATATAACATCGGTACGTTTCATATTCCTTACCCTCTTCTTTTTATTTTCTTTGTAGTTATTTTGCCCTGTTCTCCCTCGATGTTCATCTTAACATCTTAATGAGGGAAATTAGCATGACACGTGATATCCGCTATTTTATACTCTGATTGGCGGTGTCCTATTGAGCGCTGTTGGCTGCTTATGTAGAACCGAGCACGAGCTTTTTTTCTCTCTCTCTCTTTCTCACTGGCTGGTTTAAAGATGCTGACTTCCTTTAGGACACCGCCCACTACGCTGCCTAGCAGTATCTATACAGAAGAAAGTGGCCATGCATTAAGGGCGTTTCTCGCTCTCTTTCTTTGTGTGTGAGGAGAGAAAGAGATAGAGAAATAGATTAAATCGAAAGGGAACCGAGGGAACCGAAGTGCGCGATTTTGTATTACGTGAAATCTACATTTCATTAAAGTGAATCGTTTATCTTCACTAATTCGCCGTCCGCCGCGGTGGTATAGCGGTTAGGGTGCTCGGCTGCTGACCCGAAGGTCGCGGGTTCGATCCCGGCCGTGGCGGTCGCATTTCGATGGAGGCGAAATGGTACAGGCCCGTGTACTCTGCGATGTCAGTGCACGTTAAAGAACACCAGATGGTCGAAATTTCCGGAGCCCTCCACTACGGCGTCTCTCATAATCATATTGTGGTTTTGGGACGTAAAACCCCAAATATTATTATTATTATTGTTCACTAATTCGCCCGAGTGTTATGGTGCTTTACTTTACTTCGAATTTCATCCGGCGCGCATAACCTACTAATGCCTGTTCCAATGCACCCTCTGTTGTATTCCCTTCCAGCATTGGGCTACTGACAAGAGATTTGATGCAGCGCGCGCGCGCGAAGTGCAGGAACATTTCTTCGTGTGGACATTTACACGCGTTCGCATCTTATCTTTCAAAAACTCTGTCATTCCGAGGAGGATGTGCCTTCTCTTCGTTTTTCTTTGTCCGCAGCAAGGAGGGATTCTGTATACAAAACATCGCGGCGCTTCACGTCCTTCGTGGTGGTCATTTTCGTATGTGAGCGATTGCGAACGCTTCATCACGACGCTTCGGACGTGAAAACTGCGCACAGTGAACGCTACGTTGCAGTCATCGCCGCCTCAACGACGCAATGGTCGAATGAGTTCGATGTTCTTGGAATATTTGATGTCACCGTTTTACATGGTTGTCTGACTGTCCATGATTTTTGTGTGATGTAAAGGCCTATAAAATACGTGCCTTCTGTATTGATTCTGTTTTTGTTTTTCCTCGCTGTATGGTCCAATATGTTGTGTGTCAAAAAACACCAGTTCTCGGCAGGTAGCTGGCGGCGCTTGACTATATATAATTGCACGCGCGGGAGTCAGGTTTTCTGAAGTGTTTAGCGCAGATTTTTTAAGACGGGACAAGATGAAGGGAACACACGTTCACATACGCTAACTTTCAACAAATGAATTCACAGATTCATTTGCTGAAAGTTAGCGCCTGTTTACGTGTGTTCCCTTCATCTTGTCCTGTCTTGAAATATCTGCGCTAAACACTTCAGATATGTCGCACCAATAAGGCCAGACGTTCGCCCTTGCTAAAGCCAGGTTTTGCCGATCAAGGATCGTCGCGCTCCGTTGAACGGGCACGTCTGGTGCTGTGCGATGGGGCCTTGTGGCTCGGCGCTCGTTCCACCTGCGTAGAGGGACTGATTGGTCGTTCCACGCAGTTCCCGCGTGCCTGTGCGAATTGGCTAACAAGGTTAAGTCCTCTCGCCTCAATTCATGTTACACCGAACTGCCCCAAACGAGGTCCGGGTCTCGGGCGCGATTGCGCCGTGGCCTCGCTACTGCTGCTGCTGCCGCCGCCGCCGCCATCATGGCGTTCTCGAGCGAGAAAGATGGTCCTTCTCGACCACGTCTCCGCGCATCCGCCGCCGTCTCCTTTGCCCTCTCTCTCGTGTAACGAATGTGATCGTTGGATTGGATTAACGCCGATTTGTGGCTCTGACTCTGGTCCCTGCGACGCGTCAATAGCTCCATTTGTCTCTGGCTGGTTCCTCGGTGCCCCTTTTGCGCTGTTTTCGCCCTTCGGGGATCAGCGTATACTGGACGCGTCGATGCCCATTTTCTTGCTTGCCTCGCTTTGTTTTTTTCTTTTTTTTTCCTTCGGCTTTCTGTATCGCCGTCG